>SRPS01000036.1:0-153445 GCA_018360175.1 Claviceps arundinis
GACTTCATGTCTCCCTTGAAGCAGAACTAACAACACAAGACCAGAAATGAAAAGAATAACAGTTCCGAAACAAACAACCAATCACCAGTCCGACGCGATTCCAAGTTCCATGCCAATGCCCTGGTGGAGCAGCAAGATGGTTCCAGAAAAAAAATGGGGCTTTCTTCCAACCAGAGAGTTTGTCCGTTTATCGTCGCAAACTTGCAAGTTGCAACTCTCCGCACGACCGGATATTATTGAATGCCCCACCTGAGCTCCATGCTTCATCATCATTACTCCGTATGCCCAAGCCGCTCGGAACCGTTCCGCTGTACATATTACGCATCCACCGCCTTCCGCGGATGACAACTACCGGTAATAAGGAAGCCATTGCGGTGACCACTAACGAGGAGGTAGGCTTTCGGCGGACTACCGAGGCCAAGGCCGAAGACTCTTCTTTGCGCGGCGTTTGTCTTACATACTTGCTTCTGCCGCGCTGTTCCTACAGAGACTGCGATCGCCGATGGTATCTGACATGATGGTTTTTGATCCTTCAAGGGCCGATCTGAGATCAATCTCTGGGCGAGCCGGGGGCTTCGTCAGTTTCTGTGCTGCCTAGCGAGCATGCTGCATGTACTGTAACTTATTAGGCGAAGACCGAGCCACGGCTTGAGTTATTAAAACGTGTGTAGGTATGTACATCCGTACGAAGTTAGGTAGAACTCACTTTGGCAATTCATCGCCTGTGCCAGCCGCGCCAGATCCCTCTATCCGAAGCGGCATTGTATCGCACACCCGGACGTCCCGTCGACGTCGTCCATCTCTCACTGCTTTCCATGTTAGGTACTTTGTATGTACGTACATACGTATGTATTGCACACATGTGATTCATGAATGTACACACTACATACACCCACTAAATGCACCCACATACGCATCCACTTCATATGCCGATCTGCCTGGCAGTGCCCGACGTCGATGGCAAGTTGCGCGTCCACAAACTGCCCTGCGTTGGCAGACAGAATGGGCAAGTGATCTGGCAGGAGTCACATTTGAAATTCCTCCAGTGTCTTTGGCTCGTGACTGGACTTGTCGCTCGTCCCATGCGCCGTCTTCAACTGCCCGACAGCGACTTGAGGCGTTCTGTTTCCTCTTGCGCGTGCCTTCACCATCCACGTCGGGTTACTTAATCCATGTGCGGCTCGAATACAAGCTTCAGCTCCGCAGACCGCTGTTATTATTATTATGGAGATTCAATTCTCCGTTCCACTGAATCCCGCCAGCAAAAGCAGTTCGTCTGCGTGAGTCTCCAGTTCAGGAACAGTCCTTGATTAGCATCTTCCACGTACAAAACCTACAACTTGGACCCCAGGCCCCCAAGCCTGATTCACGTCGCGCTCGGCGCTGACTTGGTATAATCGACATAGACTATCTGCGACCTCGACGAAGCAGTTGCCTGCGGGACAGCGTGGAGGCACGTACCGATTTGCGCTCGACTCTAGAGCAAGACACACAAGGCGAAGCTCGACCCGCGCTCGAACGGGTTGTTCTATTTGTATGTCGTCATGATTATGCCCACTAACTCCTCTACCACCACATGCCATCATGTCTAACTGATATCCGATCTTGTCGTTTAGGCAAGTGCGTTCTTTATCATCTTATGCCTCTCTACTAGTGGCATGAGACTTTTCCATGCAGCTCCTTCAAAAACATTCTCGCGCCGTCGGCATACCCAAGCACAAGCAGAAGCACAACGCACATAAGCATACGGCATAAGCACATATCATAAGCACAGCTGAAAACAAACTGCAAGAAAACACAACTACACGTGTCTAGACTACTAACAAGCTGGCACTTTCCAGGAAACGCCATGTGAAATGTGACGAAACCAAGCCGGCATGTCTGAACTGCATCAAATGGCGCGGCTATTGCGAAGCTTACATAGAGTCCGAGCCCGCCTCTTCCTCAACCTTGCCACGATCCGCTTCGCGAAATGTCGTCCCCGATAAGAACGCGCAGCTCATACACACGAAAAGAGCACCGCTTCTGCTCACAGAACCAGATATCAACTCGATCCGATTTTCTAGCAGTGAGCAGAGGGCATATTTTAATGAATGGATTGGCTTGTCTGTCACATATCTCAGCGGAGGCATCGATCAAAGGCAGCTATGGAGGACGACGATGCCACAGGTTACAATGGAGGAAACTACCCTCCGATTCGGCGCCATGGCCGTCGGAGCGCTGCGCAAAGCATACCAGACCAAGGGCCAGTCAGCAGAACTCGGACACGACAATAAGCACTATCTCAACTCGGTCATATACTACTGCGAAGCGCTGCGTCTTCAATCGAAAGCAGAACCTACGAAGGAAGGACTACGGACTGCGTTGCTGTCGTCGCTTTTGTTCATCTGCTTTGAGGCTCAGCGAGGGAACATGCCTGCTGCACTCAAGCATGTCTCCCATGGCTTCAGCATGCTGAACGAGCTGGCTGCGTGTACAGAGCTTGCACCAGGTCTGGTCAGCATCGCGCCGGCACCCCCGTCCTTGGTACAGGAGATTCTCGATTGCTACAGGCCACTAGAGCTACAGTCGAGATCGTTCTTGGGCTCGTATAAAAAGTTCCTCTATCCGCATAAAATGGGCTGTTCCAACCAGAACGTGGCGTCAGATTCATCGCAACGGGCTTTTGCCGCACAACAACCAAACGCGGCTACTTTTCCTGCTACAGCTTCTATTGGTGATAATCGACAACCTCAAGCAAGACCAGTCGCAGGTTCTGAAGTATCGACGCCACTCCAGGGCATCACGAGCCCGCCCACTCAACCCAGCATGTCTGGGCAGACTTCGACTTCAATAGCGGCAGGAGCAGTAGCAGCGACAGGTCTTCTCAGCCCACAAAGCCAGAGCAGTGACCCGGAGACTCCGCCGCAGCACCACCCATCACCTAAGATGGCCCCCCATCGATTCACCTCCATCGCTCCATTCACCAAAAATTCCCCTTACTTCCGCCCCCGACAATTCAACATCACCACGTTAGACAACCTCCCGTCGACGTTTCGAAATCTTGAAGAAGCCCGAGGGTACTGGAGTCTCGTCCAAAAGTTCACGGTGTCGCACCTTCCTCTACTGACATTGCTCACCTCCCAGCTCTGCCTCACCCGTGCTGTCTCCAACTTAGATATAGAAATGAAGCTTTCTAGCGTGAAGAAACATCCCCGCATTGGCAACTTCGTTACTGAGTCTCGCCACTGGCTCTCTCGATGGATAGAGGCCTTCGAGCCCGTGTACAAGACCATCTGCCGTGAAGCCACCGCCGAACCCCGAAACTACCTCTCTGCCATGAGTCTCCGAATAGAGTATCTCATCCTCTGTATATATTCGACCATTCCGCGTTTCTCATGCCTCACCGCTGCAGAAGGGCTCACTCCGAGATACCGCGAGATCAACCGCCTCGCCGAAATACTCCTTCGCTCTCGTCCGAACTGCGGCTTCGCCATGGACTCAGGCTGGACGTGGCCTCTTTTCATCTCATCTTTTAGCTGTCGCGACCCAGACGTCCGACAGGATGCTATCCGCATATTGGGTCAATATCCCGTTCGCAATGCCCTTCGCGACAGCTACGTCTTTCGGGCTATCGCCCTGCGAAACCAGGAAGCTGAGAATCAGGTCATAGGCGAGGGGACCGAGGAGGAACAATGGCTGCAGCTGCGGCGGCGGGAGCTCGTGTTTGAGGACCTTGGCAGCTCCATCATTTTCCGCTCGGCGCAAAAGAACAGCCGCTCGGGCCAGTGGGAGTTGATTGAGGAGATCGCCAACGCGACGGTTCTTTCTGATGGGCGGTTAGGTTGGCGCAGGCAGCCAGTTTCGGAGAGCGCGTCTATTATGTCGGGCGTTTGTTAGGAGTTCGATGTGGTGCGATCTCAGGTCTCCGCTCCTTCAAGGACCCGACTATTGCATCCGGCATATTCCTTCTCGACGTGCTCAACGGCATGAAGAGCAGCTACGTTGACTATGATCTCGTCACTGCGGGCCAGACTGACGAGGATGCCTACATGAATGCCAAGCTCAGCATCAGTATTGCGCGTAAGCTGGGTGCGACAATCTGGCTTGTTCCCGAGGATATATGCCAAGTCCGCAGTCGTTTGGTGACCACATTTATTGGTAAGTCTCCTTCACCCCCTTCTTCTCCTTGTTTTGCACTTTTTCCCAGCAACTACTATGTCTCTCTATCACCAAAGTAAAGCGACTGATGCGGCTTCCGTTACTTTTGTAGGTTCCTTGATGGCGACGCACGAAAAGATGTAATTTTGTGAGGGTTTACGTGATGTCATGCATGGATAGACAGGCAGGAAGGAGTTACGAGTCGTAGCAAAAGGTGATGCGTTTTCTGTATCGCGTGGCGGAACAAAAGAAGAAAAGGCCATACGACACACAGTTGTCAGTAAGCCAGAAGCGTAGTTCTGATTAATATCAAATGATTTGACGCAAAATGTCAAGAAAGAGACGACGGCTTGGGTATCCTAGCAACCTCGCTCTCCAAATGCAGCTTGTTCGGATACGTGCCTTCGCTGCCTTCTGGCCAAATGCCTGCTCCGAGCGCAGTCAGCGCATCACCATCTTATGCAACGCAGGCTGCATTCGGCGGAGGATCTGGTTGGCCGGCGTCAGCTCTACCGTCGCATAACACGTCGCAGACGAGAGGGAGAGATTTACGATTGCATGGCATGTCGCATGGCATGTCCCAAACACACAATGTGCCGTCTTCCGCCGCTTCCATGACGCTGCCAAATGCGCCCTCATCGCGATCGGGTACCGAGGAAAATAATGGCTATTCGACTTTGCCTCTCCCACAAGGCCAGTATCCTCTCAGCCCATACAGCTGGACGTCTGTCCAGTCTGGTCTTCATTTAGTCAGGCTGCGAAGTCCGGATTGGACGAATCCTGGTGGAGATGGGACTCGATATTACCAATTTGTGAGCGGCTTTGCCCTTGACCCGACGCCCATCTACCCACGGAGAGGCGTGCAAAGATTTGAAATCACAGTCACTGCGGATGACTTTTCTATCAAATCGGGCTTGAAACGCACAGAAAACACCGTGGCGCATCACTTCAAGCACGGCAGTCTTCGTTATCGTCTGCGATTGATACGAGGACACAAAACAGAGCGCGTCATTGATCGAGACAGCTGGTTGGCTTCGCCTAGCATCTGGCCTGCCGAGATCTACCTCTTGTTCAACGACGAACCGGTATATCCCAGGAGGGGACATCATTTTCACCATGATATCCCCATTGAGCTCACGGACTTGTTACGAGAGGGTCTCAACACGATACGCGTCAGCTTACCAAAGGGCCCTCATTGTTCTTCCACTGAGGCAGGGTATCATCTTGCTGTTGAGAGTGTCGTCACCATGGATCATGCATCGACTGTGGATATGATTTGCAAGGGGCAGAGAATTGGTCCAGAGGAAACTTGCGGCGAAATCCAGCGGCGTATGCAAATGGCGGCATCAGATGACGTCATTGTGCAAGATGATTGTCTGTGTATGTATATCAGTAACGGATCCCTTTAGTGCCAGCATGTTCCAGATTCCCGTCAGAGGATCAAGTTGCAAGCACATTGAATGCTTCGACCTGCAGACTTGGCTTCAGACACGCAGCAGTAAGGGCTCGCTTAGTCGAACTGAGCCTTCATTAGCGGATGGCTGGAAGTGTCCCATATGCAATGGAGATGCAGCGCCTCCAAATCTTCGCGTCGACGAGTATCTCGTGGACGTGGAACGGGCGTTGAAACTCGCTGGCCAGGTGCGAACTAGGAGCATTTCGGCACATGTTATTGGGATGAATGTGATATGGGGGGTTGCGTTATCGAGTGAGTCTTTCCGCCCGTCCTATTTGCAACTGATCAGTGATGCGGTGTTTTTTTAGGGGGGGGGCTTCTATTCTACCCTTACCCCTCATACTTTCATTATACAGATTTCTCTTGAAAATAGAAGAGGGGAAAGAAGGGAAAGAATAGCGCTAATTATGTGTGAAATTTCCAAGTCCTCCTCTTTGTTCTGTGGTACTGCCACAAACGCGGCCGGCAAGTCCGTCTCGAAGGCGAGCGCACTGTTGATGGGAGTGATCGTATCGAGGAATTACCTGATAATTTGGCTCTTCCGGCGCCTGAGGACGTGCGGGCGGTGGGAGCGCTGGCGGGACAGGAGCATGAGGAGGTGAGGGAGACGGTGGAGGAGGCGCGGCGACAGAAGAGGAGGGAGGGCTTGAGGAGAGGGGTGCTGGAATGGGGATATATACATGGTTCTTGGGCATGTTGATGGACATTGGAGGAAGAGCATACTCGAGGAGTTGTTTCTACTGTATCATATTACGTTTACATCATGATTGTTCGTTTCGCTGTGTTTTATCGCGCTCTGTTTATGATATGGGAATAGGTTTTCTTGAGGCTAGAGACGGTGTTGGGGTAGAACGGTCGTGTATAGCGTCAGGACGACTTTAATCGTGATCTTCTCCATTCGGTTGCTAAAGTAAGAACAGAGACCATCTACAAAGTAGGAACTGTTTCCTCACAGTGTTGCGTACGTTGTGCCCAGTCTGATCTGCCTGAACTGATACTTACCTGGTCACGACATCTGCGCTTCTTCCCCATCTGCACTGACTAGCTTATCTCAAGGTATGTACTGTTGATAAATCGTGCTTGATCCTGACGGTAATTCTATTGTGTCTCTGACCACATAGAATCAGAGAAGGCTCTACACACCGCACAGCCTACCTACCTTGCTGGATATGACTACTGAGTTCCCTCTACAGCAGGACCACACAATGCAGCGCTCCATGTCTTTCTCTCCTTATTCATCTGCTCATCTTACAGACCAAGAACTCCTTGCGTCATGTCCATGTTGGAAAACACAACGGGGTATCAATGTATCATAGACCAGCGGCAATCAGCGCCGACTTCCGCTTTTCCCCCTCTACTCCTCCATTTCAAGCCATCATCCCCCCCCATCAGAACGCTCAATCATCCTGCACCAATTCCTTAATCTCCTCCCTCCCCCGCGCCGCAGCCACAGCATCACTCTTCTCCTGCGCCCCCGCCATCTTGCATCCAAAAGTCAAGTCCACTTCATCAATCACATCTTACACAACATCCTCGGCAATCTGCTCCCTGTACCGCTCACACAGCCCGCGAAGCTACCCAGGTTCGACTTCCAACCGCCGTCACCGAGGAATATCATAATGCTAGAAATAGGTCTGAGAAACTCCACCATGGTTTGTAGACGTTGCATCGTCTCTACGACAAGCGGCGGATAGGCGCCATCGGAAGGGAGCGTCTGCAGCGCAGCGGCCTTTTTTCTCGTGTCTTCAAGGAGCTCCGAGAGCAGTGACTTTGCTGTTTCACGTACAGGCTTCAGTGCGGCTGCGAGTGAGTCTTTCAATTCCCCCGTTCTAGTATCCAAGCTCACTGAGGAGGTACTTAAACAGCTAGGAGGGCATTCTTGTCCTTTCTCTTTCTTTCTTCCTTAGTTTTATTGATAACCATTTCCTCTCGCGCATACATCCAATATCCGTGACGAACCCTTACGATGGCACCACGTACGCACATTCCTAGGGCAGCAGAAGCACAGGAGAGTGGCGGAAACCATGTCAATTTAGCATGCTATCCTCCGCTACTCAAAGCATTCAGGTATGTATAAGGCAATCCTCAGACCAGCAGTGCCACGTACACATACTTCGTGAGCCCATTTCCAACTGTCCACTCTGTTCCGGTTCCAGTGGGTGACTCCGTCTTTTGCCTCTACCCGTGTCAATTACGGACAACAAGGTAGAATCCGCATCGTCACTTTCCGTAATTGACACGGGTAGAGGCAAAAGACGGAGTCACCCACTGGAACCGGAACAGAGTGGACAGTTGGAAATGGGCTCACGAAGTATGTGTACGTGGCACTGCTGGTCTGAGGATTGCCTTATACATACCCGAATGCTTTGAGTAGCGGAGGATAGCATGCTAAATTGACATGGTTTCCGCCACTCTCCTGTGCTTCTGCTGCCCTAGGAATGTGCGTACGTGATGCCATCACTCCGTACTTGGCCTGCGGTACCAGGCAAGGCAAATCATGCTATACCTATACAGATCTCCAGGAGGTCCTTGCTAATACACGTCAATGTAAGATATCACTCCACGTAGGTGTATAACATCACGTAGACACCATGAAACGTGAACATCACATCATCAGGACATCATATGAAGAAAGCATTACCTCAAGGACGCAGAAATCAAGACTTCGACCAGAGACCGACAAATCGAGTGGGAGCGATCGTATGCTCCGAACATACATACGGCCACTCTGCGACAGGCTTCAACGGGTGGCGAAAGTCGTTCATGACGATGGTTGCATGAAGGGAATGTGGCGTATGCTAAATCAAGTCACACAGAAGCGTGAAATGTCAACCAAAATCACCATCGATGTACAAGAAGTGGGAACATTTGGTATCGTGAATCTTATTTGTGACATAATATCGTATGAAAGGAAAATTTCCGACACTTTTTAAACCATCCCTTGTGCCCTAAAAAAACAAACGCATCGTAGCAATTTACTTTCTTCGGAATGAGCAGCCCTCGGTTAATCTGGCCTTGCCACCGGTGGGCTGGCACAGAACAGTGGTGCAGCCCTGGCAGATGACGACGGTCTGAGCGTGCGAGAAGACGGTGGTGATGGCGAAGCAGCCGGGGCACTTGACGTCCATGAAGAAGGATCGAGGAGCGGGGACCAAGGTCTAGAAAACGATAAGGACATGTTAGAATCGGTATGAGAGCGGTTTCGTGATAGAGTTGCACGTAAATCGTGGCGAAAATATTGTGGGAGGATGTTTCGACGGTCGTTGGCTTCGTACCTTGAGCTTGTGCTTCTTGGCCTCGGCAGCCGGCGAAGGGTTCAAAAGATCAACGGCGAGAACCTGTTTCATCATAGTCAGCTAAAGATATCCCCGTAATTCGTATCGCCAAACGAGCGTAGTTTCTGAACGTCGAGTCGACGCCACGTCTCCTCCGTAGATGAAGCAAGGATGATGCGTCGTCGATCGTGTCCGTTTCTCTGGTCATTCCACGCATCGTTTCCGGGCGAGATTCCATCGTTGACCGAGGCTGATTAGGATAGTTCATTGTCGCTCACCATTTTGACTGATTGACTGGAGAAAAAAAATTGGCCGTGGGTGTCCTGCGAGGATCGAGATACTTGACGAAATCTGGCAGCGGATTTGAGGCTTGCAAGATACTTGGGATATGGTAAACGACAAAAGTCGAGCGCAGTTGGGTGGGGATTCTTGGATTTCCCCGAGCCAGAGATGTTCACTGGAAGAAGACTATGTAGCGTAATAGGGCTTCCTGGCCCAACACCACGTGAGAAAAAAAAGGGAGCAAGCCATTGGATACAGCCAGGGTGGCGACCAGATTGCGTAGAGGGACCCATATATTTTGGTCCTACGACAGCGAACGGGGAAGACGCTTGCACAATCTGCCGTTTCTAGTGGCTCCTATCCGCCACCCTTCCCAGCCAGTGCTTGGAAGTTGGTGGAGGGGTAGGTACCTAGGTAGTCTGACTCTGCAGCCATCAATCGCCTTGGGCTTTCCAGATCGATCCATAGGAAGTCGGTCGAGCTGCCATTGTCTCGAATCCTCGATCCCGGCTACCTCACAAAGCTTGAGAAACGCCGGTGATGTGCGCACCGTAGAGATCTTAGGATAGGTATGTGATGTTATGGAAGAAAAGTGTAAATCCATGAGGCCGATTATCAAGGGTAAAAGAGCACTGATTGCATTCTCGAACTATTAAGGCAGCCTGTACTCCGTATCGATGTCTCTAAAAGTGACGCTTCTCTCACCCACTTGCCGTTGTAAACTTGTAAGTTGTAACTATACTGGTGGGGGATTCAATTTCATCCCCCCTACCTTACAGGTACTCGTGCTACAGCCCCACACTACTTTTTGGTTTCGAATGCTCTCACCATCGAGTAGGGGGGGGCGTTGAGCAACGAAATGCCCCTTGAGTTCCAAAATAAAAAGGTACATAGCTGTACCTGTAAGGTAGGGGGGGATGAAATTGAATCCCCCACCAGTAGCCTGAGGTTCCGACGCGAAACGCGCAACGCGAATTGACATTTGAGAACCCGGAGCGGTACACAGGATTAAATATGTTTTTGTGTGACAATCAGTCATCAAGCGTAATTGGTTTAGTGGTAAAATTCTCCGTTGCCATCCGCAACGTCGGGGAGCCCTGGGTTCGATTCCCAGATTACGCAACGAAGAAAGCCCGCCTGCGGTGGATTGCTTTATGCGCCCTTCACCTTTTTTTTTTTTCCCCTGATTCTTTCATCACTCAGACAGACGCTTTCTGCACAACTTTGCGCAGGCTCAGCAGTCAGAATCGAGAGCATTGTCCATATTTTTTTCAGGCGAAGTGATGTACGTAGTGTGCTGTGTAAACCAACGGTTTCTCATATGAAAGATTTACCTTTTCTAATCACCGGCGAATAGACAGTTCTTAGTGGGTGAGATGCTCGCTCACGCGTAAGTTGTGAGTCGTAAAGGACATCTGATTGCAGCTGAGATTCTTTGCAACGAGAGTAGGAAACGTGTCCGAAACGCATAATTGCACAGTTTCAAATAGAAACACCTCAGTAAAATGAAGATTGAAGTCATTCATCCAGATTTGCCTCCGACTTGAGTGTTGGCGCGAAGCGACGACTTAGCTCTAGGGTAGCTCATCTCGTTGAGGAACTGAACCTCGGCTCATCATGCCGCGCGCAACGTCAGCTCCATCGATGATGCCACACCCCGTCCAGTGTTCCTGACCGCACTTCAAACACTACCACCCTCAATTCGTAAACGAGGAGACTTAACGTACAATTGCACCTAATCAATCCACCGAGCCTTATCTGCGACAAATAGACGCAATTCAATATACTCGAGCCTCGACGCTCAGAGCGCGAAATCTTATGACGAAGACACTGCAGCGCCTCGAGCCTCCAATAGGCGGGAAGAATCGGTAACTCGATATAGATAACGACTGGAGAAGAGACAAGGGCTGGGAAACTCTGGCTAAAGCCATGTCTGCGGCGCGCAAGAAACAATCGCAACAATCGGGTGTCGGCCAGATCCTGGGCATGCCGCCAAAGTGGCTGGGCATGTACGATGATTTTATCACCAAGAATGCTGGCCAGGTTGGCCAGATAGAGAGTGCATTGCGGAGCTTGACATATATTGTTCCTGGTATGTTCTTTTTGTTCTTTCTGCCCTTCCCCTCTGCTTCCAGACAGCTTTGATTGGAAAAGGACCCTAGGACACCATGGTTCCCCCTGTAAAGCCAGATGAAGATGCAGCAGTTCATTGACAAGATGTATGAAAATAATAGGCCGCTTTCGTGATGCCGAAATCGCGTCAGAATCAATACACTCAGGCGTTCAGTTACTCTCCCTGTACCACGATACCCTTCTATCGCGCGCCCTCTCGCGAATACCCGTCTCGTCTCCGCGAACAGCACACTCTCGCTACACGCGGTTCTGGTCACAAAAGAGTACGCTATATAGACGGATCGCCATGGTTCTGCAGATGGTAATCTACACGGAGCTGCTGTGTGAGATGACAGCCAAGCGCAAGCGCGGGGAGAAGTCGCGGTGGAAACTCATCGTCCTCATCGAGGCCATCAAAGCTCTTTGCAGACTCCTCCTCCTGCGAGTAACACGATCAAGGCCGTTAGTCACGCCTCCACTGCCGGAGAGGGAGCTCATACCCGAAGACGAGAATGAGGATGCGGTGCCCGATGGTGGTGACCCTGAGGAAGCGCTGAGGCAGAATGGTGCCGCGGACCTGGACGCGGAATTGGTGCACATCTCCGTGATGGAAAACCTAAAGCCGGCGTACGAGCAGAAGTGGAAGATGCCACGCACAGGAATGAGTCTACCATCGTTGCCGGATCCCAGTGACATAAGCTCCTACCTACTCAGCCGGGTCCTCACGGCAGACGACATCAAGCCCGCCAACAAGCTACTCAATAAACTCCAGGGCTCCTCCCACGCAGCCGAGGTACTGCACATTCTCGCGCCACTGGTCTACGCCGTCGCTCTAGCGAGGAGCAAGAACAAGAGATCGTGGACGCCGTGGTTTGTAGGTATCGCGGTCGAGTACGCGGCCCGGCAGCTGCGAGATCGGAGCTTAAGGACCACGACGCTGGAGAGAGAGCAGTGGAATAGGAGAGCGTGGGAGATGGCGTGGTGGGCCATGAGGGGTGCCTTTTACGAGAACATGACCAAGGGGCTCATTGGAGGAGTTAGGGCCCGGATGCCTGGCTTTGTGGCCGGCATTTTGGAGGACTACGAGTATTTGTGGGAGAATTATCATTTCAGCACGAGTGCGTGAGATGTTGGCCTACGCTGGGCTGGCTGCGATTCCTCTTGCGTGCTCTTTGGTGACAATTCCCAGACGCGTCTGGCTTGGTCTAAAGATGGAAAAGGGGTCATGGGGAGCATGGAATGGGGGGGGGGGGGGCATATTATTCATGGCGGAAGGGCATTCAAGTGGTCTTCGGGCCATTCTCAAACAAGGCACTGGGTGCATGTCGAGAGATGTCGTGCGGGCTTTGTGGACCTTGTGAAACTCATGTAGAGAGGCTGTAGACGTGTTTCTTGATACGAAGTACATAGAGCAGGTGAGATGTGTGTATGATTCTTTCGTGGGCAATATATTTCGCATAGCTGAGGTATAATCACCGTCTTTGGCTGCTGGTTTACTCTGATGTCCAGTAAGCAATTGCCTACGTAAGAGACATGGGAGTTAACCATGCAGAAAGTAAGTTATAAGTGACAGGCAGTAAGTCAGGAACCCGCGATCAACGGACGACAATATCAATCTCAGATTGCCATCTGTGACGTGATGCCAAGGGAGTCTCCTCCAAAAGGAGCGTGCGCCCTAGGTAGGATCCTGACATCTGAGAGGAGCAGTACTCCAAAGATGAGTAGATTGGTGGAATTGGCTATCAATATTGACGCAGCATGTGGACAATGGTTCACTTTTTGTTAACGTGGCTAGATATGAACCAGCTGCCGGATTTTGGCATACTGCCATGGCTTCTCCTTGCTACCTAGGTACCTAGTACCTACATTTACGGAGGCCATTTGTTTGTGTCAGAGGCAATTATTCTCTCCAGTTTGCAATGAGAATATGTTGCATGCAGCTATCGTTTAGTATATCATGATTCATGAACTTTAAGTACGTTCATTCTACATTGATAGATGCGTAGCACGACTTGGCAATAAAGGCTGATGATGTATGCTCCCTCTAGAAGGAGTTTAATCGTGCGTTGGGTGCGTTTGCGAACTATGCCCGGAGTACGGAGTACATATGTACCTAGGTACTCCGTAAACTACTCCTTAGGAAAAGGGTCCTGCGGTCTGCCAGGACAACTTTTTCCCACGGACTTTCGTACGGAGCACGCCCTCCCAACAGGCATAGCCCCAGGCCCCCAAGTCTATTATTAACATGGTGGTCTTGTTTCCAAACTTACTTTTTCGCTGTTGTTGTGGTTGTTGTTGTGGTTGTGGTTGTGGAAAAGGTGAGGAAAGGGACATGGGTTGGGGGCTGGTGGGGCTGGGGCAAGGGGGAAAAGGGCTGGGGGGTGTGTGTGTGTGTGTGTGGGTGGGTGTGATGGTGGCGCGAGATCTGCACAGCCACGGCTGTTGCACGCTCCGGATTGGAAATAAATTCAGGCACAAGTTACAAGTTACAACAATTGACGGGAGGCAGAAGAAGGGAAGAAAAACGTGCGTCTGGGAAGAGCTGGACTTCGGGCAGTTTGAGTTTAGGCGAGGCAACCTGGTTACTGGTACGATAGAGAGACAAGAAGAGGGCGAATGCATCACACCATGTTTTTGTGCACGGTGCGGGTAAAACAGGCACAGAACTCCCACTTGTTATGGATGGATTGCATCATGCCGCCAGGGAACCATGAAACCCAAGGCGGCGCAAAGGAAACAAAAGAGAAGAAGGGAATAGACAGCAAAAGAAAAGAAGAAAAGAAGAAAAAACAAGACCTTCTCACCCCTGCATCCGCACCCGCGGGTCCGCTGCAGTGTGCAACTGCAACTTACAGTAACCAGCCCCGACCCCAACCCAACGCTGTTCGCGTCCCCAAACAGGCCATACTCATCCAAAATGTCCAGATGGGATATCACTCCAGCCATTCACCAGCCTCTGTTCCCGCCTGTGCAGTACTATTAATCCGTATAGGTATGTACAGAGTTACATACATACACAAAACCACATTGGTCCAGCAGCCAAGCCATCTAGCCATCCATCTCATCCCATTTACCGCCCTGCCGCACCACGCGCATATCCGTGCGTGCCCCGTACGTCACCACAAGACACGTCGGCCCAGGGACAAGGGAAAAGCAGAACCATGCACCCACCGACTCCCTGTATTTGAAAGTCGCCCACTCCCACTTCTGAGTTCTTCCCTATTGGAATAGGAACCAAAAGAACACCATCACCTATGTACCTATTTCCTGTAGATATCCGACGACTACGGAGTATCATACAGGCAAGACCAAGGGGGCGCTGGCTGATGTGTTTGTTTCGCTCTTTGTTTGCTGCGCCAGTGCGCGTTGGTTGAAACTTGTGAGGAAGACCACAGAGGGACAGGTCACAGATCATGCTTTTCATGCCTGCCTTGGCTTGTTGTTGATCTACACAAATCACCCTGACGTACCTGTTGTTTGCGTGGATCAACCTAACCACCCCCCTCCCCTTCTTCCCTTGCTTTTTTCTTTCCAATTCCCTTCCTGCGATTGGTGAATCAATAGGTACTCTGTACGTAGTAGACATTTGGCTTGTGATGAGGAAGAGGTCCCGATTTCTTTGTTGTAACTTGTGCTTCTGCCTGCTAGGTACCTAGTAGGTAGCTCTTTGCGCGCCTTTTGGATTCGAAAGAGGCTAACTAACCATGCGCACCGAGTGATGGATGTTTGGGCTCGGCTTGGGCTGTTACATGCTATGTACTACATACTCCGTACTGTGCAGCCTGCAGGTCAAGACGTGGGTCGGCAAAAAAGCCGCAGCAGCCAGGTTCACCGCTGTCCATCACTGTCATCACTGAGCATGATGCAGAAATGGGCCGGGTCGTACTCTGTACTCCGTAGGGTCGAAGCCGATATGCAGAGACGAAGTGGATAACAACTTCGAAAAACAGGTAGGTACAAATCTAGCAAGGAATAGGGAAACGGTAAACCCCCAGAGGACAGCGCGGCAGTTTGGTCTTAAGGCTGCCCGTTTATGATGGTCAACGGCAGCGACAATCAGACATAGGGACAGGCACTTACATACACATAGTCCGTAGGTACGGAGTACAGGTGTAAGTAATTTGTATATTCCGTAATAAGTGATGCTGATCGAAGGGAAGGGGGTGGTTGGTAAATCGGGATTTCTCCGCATTCTGCATCTGACAAGACACCAACCGGAATCCGTATTGCTGGCACCGGAAAGGCAAGGCCGTGTGCTGTGAGACGACAAATACAGTGCCCGCACGTAGATATTAGACTGTAGACAACCTTGCAACTCTACGCGAAACCCCCCGCTGGTCACATGAAAAAGAACGAGTGGATGGGTTCAAGTGCCAAGACAACATGAACTCAGTTCAAGGTCGACAAGTCGTGCCATGGGGGTGGATTAGGCAATGGTTGCTTTTAGGGAGCGTTGTAAGTTCTGTGCCGAAGCAGAGACATCCAATCTTAGAAGCGAAAAAAAATGAAGAGGTAAAGCTCGTGGCCAGAATGTTGTCCGATGTGTATAACTATATATATCAGAAACATTGTAGTTCTTCGGAATCGGCCCGGTGAGCAAGACGAAGCGGGAATATTCTCGTGTATATCCCGTTCACTGTAGGTAGGTATTTTCTTTGAAGTTTGCATGCATGCAGAATGGCCCGATGACAGTAGGTATGCTCACGACACCAAGCAAATCGCACACACGGACACCTAGACTACACACTATATACAGAGTAGACTGTGTGTGTGCGACGCTGCGAGTTAGACGATGAATGATGTTCTAAGTGACGAAGTGAAAGGCAAGGGGCGCGGCGACTTATGAAGACGATTCGACCATCAGGAAAAAGTAGCACACATCAAAACATCGTGTAAACGTCATGACACTGATGTGTGTTCAACCTCCCAGTATCTACTCAAATCAATTTAGAAGGCGCTCGAGTTCTTAGTAGTCTATACTCGGTTTGTATATTCTCTGTACACCCCAATGAGGTGAGCAGGTACATACCCATTGCAGCCATGCAGCTATTCGCACATAGCATGGGTAATTGCACCAACATCTCGGGAATGTTGAGTATATCCGCCTGGAGAAAATTCGAATAGCATCATCTGATAGAGACACCCCGATCGCGACAAGGAATGCCGAATGACTTTGCTCCGAGACAACATGCCTATTATCTATATATATATATATATATATATGCACCCACTGTACAGAGTGTGTATTGCCCGGCATTAACATTTCAGTAACAGCCGAAAGGACCAACTGAGAAGAGTTAGATGCCATGAAATACCCATAGTCTGCTCGCCTATCTATTTATGATGCTGATGGCTGCGGCGAGAATATGCGGCCAAGACATTTACACGGAACTTCAAACGGCTTGAATCTCGATCTCGACCATGAGCAGCATACACGGCCATCATCGTCATGTCTTGCCTTGTAGGTAGACAACAAATGAATCACAGGTATTGCTGCACCTGCGCAAAAGCTGGGGATGCATGGCAATGTAATGCGATGCGATGCGATGCTTGCCGCCGTTGTTGAGTCTATCAGTTACAATACCGTTAATGACCCTTTGTTCAATGCACGCCCGCATACTCCGTACACACACAGAGACAAGGCTTTGGTGCTGTCATCGGGATTCACGTGACGAAATAGACGCTTGCTGAACTCAGGACGCCTATCATATCAATTTTGACGTGAGAAGAGCGATGAAGTGTCCGACCAAGCAACTTGGGCTGGGTAAACATCCGGAGTATATTGCCGAAACGGACCGGAGGACCCCGAAGCTCCGTTGGCGGAACCCAGCGTTTATAGTTGGGGTTTTGGTTCTAACTTCTGGGGCTAGACCAACGAGAGGATGAGCCTTTCCTGTCATCCATCGGCCATCATCAAACAAACAGGGATCAAAATCGTTCATCTCTAGTTTAGAGCTTTATTAGTACATATCTACTATTTACAGAGACGTTCACAAGTTAGTCTTGATTGAGCCTCGTGCCCGAGCAAAATGATTTCTTCATTGGTTGCATCTTAGGTCAAGAACCGTCAAGAATCGACAATTGGCGGGGCTGTTTCGAAACAACGGGCGCATCGTGGGCGATGTGTGGCTGGCAGTCGAACAAACACGACTCGTTCGCTTTTTTTGTCTCTCGCCCGCCCTCTGCTCTGGTATTATAATGTACTGCTGCGATGGCAGCAAGTATGTACGGCTTTGTGTTCTGAAACAACTTCGGTTTGGGCAAGGGGCCAGACTCTTACACTCGGATCGCGGGGAAGATTTCGCCTCTTTGTACGGAGTATGTACGTGTGTACATATGTACATACATATCTACATGACGAGATTCTAATCGAGATTGTTTCGGGGACGCAGACACGTGGCTACCTATGCCATCAAGATCTATTGAAGCAAGCTCAATTCCCATGTTTGTTCCCATATTTTGGATCCAAATCGCTGGTCCAGGGGGTGGCAGTGCATGGCGAGAGACGAATGTAGAGAAGGGGACAGAGCGCAAACAAACAGCTCCAATGGGCCATGGCCATTGACTGAAGTGCATTCAGCATGAAGTGATTATTAGTGTGGTGAAGCGTCGCGACTCGCGACTCGCGGCGCGATGGGGCTGGCTAGCAAGCTAAGCATGTAGGTAGGTACGTATGTACAGAGTAGGTATGTAGCTTAATAACTTGATGTCGTCTTGCCATGCGTTTGGGATGATATACAATGATTCGTTCGTTCGCGCTGCGCGATCGGCCGCAATCGATTGTGCGAAAACCAACAGATGGATTACATGAAGCCAATGAGGCCGGATAGCGGGTAATTGGCCTCTTCAACGACGCATGGACGGTTGTTGACGGTTGACGGATGATCGAGAGAAAGCAGGACATTCGTAAGCTGCTGGTTCGCATCAGTTCCAGCTGATAGAGCGAGCATTGGGCTGAGCCGCTGAGGACCATGCCCGTCAGAGAAGATCAAATTAACGGCGCAATCCCGTGTGCCATCAAGTGCCATCTGTAATGTTTACTGTAGTCTGTACCTACTCTTGGGGGCTTCAAATCGAAGCCTTGGCATACAGTAAAAGGCGTGGTGCTTGGCAGAGCAACGAGCGACTCTGTTTGGGCAAACCCATGCAAAGCATAATTTTGCCAGCCTGTCGTGGACTGCATGTCAGCCAATGCCTCGCGGTGCGCATCCGTCTGAGTCTGCCCAACACGGGACGTGAGCCAAGGTTGACAGGTTGACAGGTTGACAGGTTGAAGACACAACAAGAGTACCAAGAGCTGAGAGCAGCGACTTGCTTTCTTTCTTTTGAGGGAACGGGGTTCCCCTCCGTCGCAATGCCCGCTGAAGTTTGCCCCGGTGAGGCAGTGGGCACTGACCGGCTTGCCTAAGGTGCTAGCTACATAAGCGGGCGATTCCGAACTATCACTTTCTGAACGAATATGAAAGACTTTGTATGACAATTGGGAAAGCGATCATGCAATATTTGAGGCGGGGTCTGAAATTGCATATTGAACCTGGGTCGCACAAATTACTTGGCGTCGACGGAGTTGTCCCACTACAGTAATCGGTTGCCGAATTGAGTCCAAATGTGCCTGACGATGACCACATTCTAATATTATGGCGTCCAATCGGTGGGCGCCTCGTGGGGAGGTCATGTTGTACAGCGCCTCACAAATGGGTGTGAAAACGACCGCGTTCCCAAAGAAGTGTGTTGACTCTTGTTATTAATAAGCCCTCATAAAAATTTGGGCTTCGCAGTGAGAGACAAGCTGTTACCAGTGGCGTAGTATATCATAGTAAGCGCCTCGATGAAGGAGCGGCGGCCACGTTGGTCTTGGTTCCTACGCACGTACGCAACTTGAAATTGACGCCTTTCGCTGTCTGGAAGCCGAATGACAATAATCTGTGCAACCCATGGGCACCCGTCAGTCGTTGGCAATTTTTCATCGACAGATGACCGAACATAGTAATTACGATCTATCGCCCGGCTCAGATTGGCATTGACGCTGCCATGTATGATGTGAGCGATTGATTAGACAGGCGCCGAGAAGTTTGAATCAAATGCAGTCGTGCGCCATTCATTGCTCCCGAGGGCCAAGTCAATGGTCTCAACGGTAGGTAGGTAGGTATTCTTGACCTCTCAACATATCCCACGATGCCGTGGCGATTGATACGGTGTACTGATCATATTCCTATGGAAGAAAAAATCTGGGCTGTCTGCGCCATGGGCAAATTTCCACGTCTAGGAGCCTTTTAGGAGGTATCTCTAGATACCTTGTAGTATGTTAGGTAGGTATACAGGTTCAAGCTGTTGCCAGAACATCAATACGTCTTCTGTCTCGACCCTCATCGTCAAAGCGACGCATGAAAGCGCGGCAACACTATCGGCCTCACCACTGACCAGTGGACAATTATAGCATCCTGTGATCGAGAACTCGTTCCGTGGACCGTGGCCGCGTACAAAGATATGTTGGGCTGAGCTTCCGCGCGATGGCTTCCCGCAGCACCGCGTTCCAAGTCTTGACGCCCATTCGCCCAATCCGCCCACTAGCTGCGGGTCGCGCAGCTCACTTGTGACTTGACACTCACGGCGCACCAAGCACGGGATTTCGCTCATGGCATCCTCTTGTTATTGCTTACGCCGTACGAAGTATCTGATATACAGTAGGTACCTACTCTGTACTGGTACAGAGCTGAGAGGACTGATGGCAGTGATGCAGATGAATGTTTGTTTATTCTTTGCTGCGTCTGGCCCGGATCGCCCCACTATCTGCAAGAAACGTATGCTGCGCCAATGAGGAGCCAGAATTGTCATGGCTTTTGAAGTTTTGACATTGGATTGCCGGGCTAGCAACAAAGGCGGGGGCTGCTTGTTCTGGCCCCAGGGGGTTCTCGGTTCTCGGTCTTGAGTTCTCTACGAATACCTACCTATTCTCAGGCGCGTCCGCTACCCCTTTGTTGACTGGTACCTATGCCCGTGCTGGTTGGTGCACAGGGGCCGTGGCTCACCATGACTCTTGAGACTTTGGGCCTTGAAAGACATAATAACGGCCTTCCTTCGCGTTCGTCTCGTGGGAAGCAGTGTGTACATAGGTAGGTATGTATGTACATGAGGGCAGAATGACTTGTGGCTGCCGAGGCTAGAGCATCAACAGGCGGCAAGGAGCGCGGCAGCAGTGATCGCGATATGACGGAGCGCTTTCTCATCAACTCTCCTTTGTCGTCCTGGCTTGGCCCCCACTGGGCCACTACCCCTGGGCCCTGGTCACTTGGCTCTTTCAACTTCACTCTAGCTCTCCCATGCTTTCAAGCAATTCGAGCATTCAAGTACATACCTATTCACGCATCCAAGCATCATGATCCAAGCATGTCGCGGTCGTCTTTGTCCCACACCAGCCCCGTGTATTCAATGCTGCTTGGGGCCCGCTTCAGCACATCACGGCAACACCGAACCAAACGCCAGACGCTGGGGCCCTGCGTCGTCCCCCTGACTCTTGGGTAATTTCCCTGCCCGTCCGTGTCCTCCTTACAATTACATACTGCAGAGTCCAGACAGTGCACACTGAGAGTTGTTATGTGCTTCTCTCTGAGCAATGAGCATGATGCTTCTGGCCGGCAATCGCAAGGACGAGAATCTGAATACTTCGTAGTTGGCGAGGCGTGCTCTGGAGTCTGCGTACACGTCTAGGCCTTTATTCTGTAACGGTATGTCGTATGCTCATCAACAAGACAGCGCGCTTGTCAACGTCTTGTTGTTTGGACATGCGTCGGGCGTTTCGCTGCCTGCACGTCACGCAATCAAATAGACTCCCTGAAAACACCAGACGTACCGGTATCATCCTGTGTATCAGGACCGGTTGTGAGATTTGCGAGTCTTTATCGGTTGCGGCTTGCGAGAACTTGGCCTGCTCAGTGCTCAATGCGGCCTCGTAATTGTTCAAGTTACGAATTAATACATACCTACCTACGGAGTACATACTTACCTACATACATAGTTGCTTCTTTTCTCTTTGTGCCTGAGATTTGGGGCTACTGCGGATCGTCGAGTCTTACAAGTCGGCGAGCAGCGCGAGTCGGGTGGTTGACTAGACGTACCCCCTTCACCCCCCTAGTGCGGAGTGCTAATAATATTCACACGCGCGGGTGGGTGCTCCCCAGAACAGCCAAAGTCGTTGATAACAGGTACCCGGCACAGAGTCTGCTCGACAAGAGGGTCCTTTTTCTTGTGCTCCCGTACCTCTCCGTAACCCTTGACCACAACTCGTTCAACACGACAGGATTGTCCCTTGTTGTGTGCTCGAGTGGATGGTGAAATTAGGACTTGGCTTTTAACTCATCCCCTCCTCGCCTCCCCTTTCTTCTTTTTACCCTCGACTTCCCACTACGGCAAGGCACACCACAGCGACTAACGACCATCGCGCCGATTGACGTCCCGTCGACAAGTCCACAACGCTCGTCGTTGTCGTAGAGGTGCTTCGTCACCTTGCTCCGTCATCGTCGCCCACCCTCGATGTGAGAGTGCCATAATGAATCAGAGTCAAAATCACCAGCGTCAACCGATAGTCCCGGTGCCATGCACGGCAGCTTCCCCCTCGACCGATGCCTCGCCGCAGGATGTCTTGACCGAAGCTCGCAAGCACCTGCAACACATGATTGACTCTGGTATCTCGAGGGAACAACTCCATCAATGGGTCGACGATAGCCTGTCGCTACAGCTTACTTTATCATCAAATCCAACACTCGCTTCGTCACACACGCAGACACTCCTTTCTCAACATGCACCGCTGCCGCCGCTGCCGCCGCCGCCTCAATGTCCTCCCCCTCCGCCGCCATCCGCCCTCGCTTCCAATCATTCGCTGTCCTCTGCGACCGTATCATCGACCTCGCGATCCTCAACCGTGAGAGCGCCCTCGACCGAAACGAAGACCGAACCATACTCCGACGAAATGCAAGGGAACTGGCCATCGACCACAAACTTTGGCACGACTTCAAATGGCATGATGGGAGGCATGGAGAATCATCACGTCCCTCTGGATCATCCCATGTTCTTACCACCATCTGCCGCATTTGCGCATCGGCCCAGGATCTCGATTTCCTCCGTTAGTTCCGGCTCATCTGGCCACGCATCGATATGGTCGACAAATTCTGCTCAATCGACGTACTCGTACCAGTCTGCGGCCTCGGCACGATCAATGGCCCCTCTTCCCATGGTCCCGCAAGGAGGTCAGAGCATGGGAATGATGAACGGCACTCATGTGGGATCAAATGTTTCGAATGCCAACCGACAAAACATATATTGGTGTACATCCTGCGAGACGAGCTTCAAGCGCAAGTACGACTGGAAGCGACACGAGGATGAGTTTCATGAGCGATGGAGAAAATATCCTTGCCCAGAACCGGGCTGCAATCGCAGCTTCTGGGGCTCGAATTCCTTCAATCAACACCACAAACAGTGCCATGGCTGCAAGACGTGCCCTCACGCAGAAAAAGTTGTCAAATATCTTCGAAAACGCAAGTACTGGGCCTGTGGATTCTGTTCTGCCCTGCATCCCGCCCGTGAACGTCACGTCGAACATGTTGCACGGCATTTCGAGTCTGGGTTGACCAAAGCTGAGTGGATGCACTCTCGGGTGATTTATGGTCTTTTGCATCAGCCTCACGTACACGAAGCGTGGGAGAATCTCGTTCGAGGCAAACAGTCCGAGCACTCGAGCAGGCGGCCACAGTTCAGTTGGCATCCAAACAAGACCGGACGAGCTCAAGGTTTCCTAGAGCACGAAGCTCCTGGGCAACTCCAAGACCATCTTGAATTCTTCCTAGAACAGGAAGAAGACGCTCACAGGGTCGCCAAGATGGCGTATGAGTTGGCCGATATCATCATAACCCCTGACGCAACGGTCCAGTCGCAAACTCAATCACGGCCGCAATTTGTGAACACTCCCGGATCTATGGCACCTCCTCAACACACCTCGTTCGCTTCTCTCTCCCCCCAGACGCACCAACAGGCTTCTATGCTGCCGCCTACCAGCCCAGACAATCAGCATGCTTTTATTCAATCTTTTCGTGGACCGCTCTTTCTTCCCTCGCAAGCATTCTCTGCACAGAGTGGACCTTCACCCGAATCTTCGTCACAGTCTCCGATGACCGCCTCGCAGTCGCCGCACGCAGCCGCGAGCTCGCCAATGGCAATGGACAAGCTTGATTTGCAGCATTCTACATCCAATGCTGGCCATTCTATTGCGGACTCTCTGATGGACTACGATTTAGCCACGAATGAGGCATTCCGAGACTGGCCCAGCTTGATGGGCAGCCTGACAAACAATTCCGAGTCGCCATCGCAGAGCAACAACGGCCAACAGCAAACTGGGTGGGGGCAGATGTTCCAGTACTCTTACGACCCCAGGGTCACACCAGCATGAAGGCAATGCTCATTCTCGCCACGCATAGACACTGATACATGAGTTGCTTTGATATTTCCTTTTCCTTTTATTTTGCTTTGTCTTCATACATATAGCCGACTTGCCTATAACGGCCAGTCGCTTCCAGCCACACCGCCTCTATTTCCTTGCAGTCCTTTTTCCTTTATTCAATACATCGCCCTGTCAACGTATCATAATTCAATTCGCCAGCACGTTCCAGACCGGAAGCTGAGACAGCTCCAATCTTCTGATGCTAGCCTGAAGTCGATCTGATGCTAGCTTGAAATCAATCAGTTTTTCCATGTCGCTCACTGTCTTCTATCTATTTACTCGTTCTACGCGAAAACTTTCCTTTCCTTTCTTGAAGGATCTAATGATTAATACCCCTCAAAGCAGCCTACCATAACTGCCAGCAGCGTCAGCACTTGGGACACTCTCCTTTAGTCGGCGCTACCAATTTTGTATGTTGAAGCGATGTAACTGCCGGCAATTAGAGGACAACCAACAGTTCAAAACAACATAAAGTGCGAAAAAAGGACTGGAGTCAAGAACAACGGCGGGAGGGGTCACAAGAGCGAAGCGCTTTCCACTTTCTTTCGATCTCGTCACATCTTTCTATCCCGGGCTACGTTCCTCTACTGAGCTGAAAAAAAAAACATCAGTTCGCCTCTCATTTGCTTTCCCTTTCCCTTTCCTTTTCTTTGCGTTCCGGATTCTGGGCTATCCATTTTTTTTTTTGTTCTCCTTCTTCTTCTTCGTGGCGTTTTACTAGATGGGCGCATCTCTAGTCGTTTGAGGCAGTCGATGGGAAGGTTTGGTTCCAACGGTCCTCAGGGCGTATTTTAAAGGAAATCCCTCTGATGGATATCTTGTACATAGAGGAGTATGCTACATGGCATGCATACGTACGTTCACACTCGAGAGCCAAGTATATGTTGGCTAGTATACTCATGGTCACCAATGTACTCTTCTGTAGGATATATTGAAGACGCCTTTGTTATTTAGAGTGGAACTTGGTATGTCAGAGATAAATACAGCCTGGGTAGCTCTATTGGATATCAGTCGTTGGTATTCTATGGTAGAAAGAAAAAGGCTATGTCGAAGATTGGAGTGAAGCTCGCAGCTTTTTGTGGACGTACCTGAGGAGAACTGCATTACATAGCGGCATCCAACGCACTGTGCGGCATGCCGTCCTGGGCACGAGTAATTGATATCTTTTTGGGACTACATGCGAGGGACGAGTATTTGACAAGATATCAGCTCGAATAATCTACTGCCTGCTGGTTTTATTATGCAAAGAGCATGGTGCATACTCACAGTACCTATGTATCTTGTACATATCAGGATGGCCTAGGTTGCAAGTTGCATGTGTCCCGCATTTTGTCTGCCAGCCGCTCGGCACTTCTTGGGTTATTTGGCGAGTGCCTGCCAACTGCCGAACGACGTTTGCCTACTGTACTCCGTATGTACCTAGGTAATTCACGAGGCTAGACGGGGTGCAGCCCGTGAACAACTCTTCTTTATGTTGGAAAGTCTGTCAAAGGGCCCAATCTCTGGCGCCATGTCTGCCTATGCCGACTTCTTCAGTAGCCACGCGCCATCTTTTGGTCACTGGCTTGAACTGAGTGAGATACCGCTCACAGGGGAATTAACAGCCGTGCATCCCCCAAAACTCCCGCTGAATGAGTTTGACGAACGACACCAGCTCAAAGACCAATATTTGGAAACTCAATATCGCCTCCACCGATATGAAGCGACAGAGCCTCTGCGTCGCGCCATTCAAGAATACCGCGCCAAATTCTCGTACGGGAATTCGGACATAGAGCTAGGTTTGGCGAATATCTACAAAAATGTACCTACCTAGTGTCTGCTTCAATGTTGTTACGAATCCGCGTGTGCGATTTCTGATTACGCGTCTAGGTGTTCGTAACTGGTCACGCCCTTGGCAACGACGGAGCCACTCAACGTCTTCGCATCTGCAAACCCCCGAATCAGCTCTTCATAGTCGATGAAGCCCAGGAGGGTGAAAAGGTTGACGAGATCGAATACCTAACGCCGGGAACACTACTAGCAGTATCGACAGACCACTTCAGAAGTACTTGTTCTGTTGCAGTCGTGGCCGAGAATGATGGCCTCCAGATGGACACGCCCTATATCGATGTCTTCTAGGCGAAGCCAGACGATATGGTCACAGATCCCACCTCTGAGCTAATCTTGCTTGAGCCAAGGTCCGGTTATTTCGAGTCGCTGAGACACGTGATGGTAGGGCTACAGACTTTGTCGCGACACCAGTATGTTCAGCTCTCAACTACTATACCCCTTGTGAGATGATGTCTGATTGCTGATTTGGCTAAAACGAAGCTCAAAATGTCTACTGCACTCGTATCTATTTGAGACCAAGCCCGAATCAGTGGCCGTTCCCCAATACCTCCGACAGAGCAAGCCAGGGAAGCTCTCGATGCCACGTGTTGTCAGAAGCCTCGACAAGTCCCAGCTTCTCGCGTTCAACAAAGCAACATCAGAAGAAGTCGCACTTATCCAAGGACCCCCTGGCACGGGAAAAACTTTTACCTCAAACGTTATTCTTCAAAGCCTCGTCGACACATTCGGCATGCCGGACTTGCCAGATAGTCCTGTAATCGTTGTCGCACAGACAAATCATGCAGTGGATCAGCTTCTGAAGAAGTATATCGATGATAGAGGGTCCGACACCGTAGTCAGACTTGGTCGGCGTGGCAGCGATGAATTGAAAGCCTTCTCCTTGGGTGAGCGCATGTATAATTCGAAGAATGCTCGAGGACAGTCAACCAAACAGTTTACGACAAAACTCAAGAGTATTATCAAATGCTTAGAAAACGCTGGCAATCAAGAAATTGAGGTGGTGGATGCTGAGACTCTGAAGAACTTTGGTGTTCTCAGTGCGGCTCAGTATGATTCGCTAGTAGATGACGACGAATGGGAGACGTCTAGAACCGAAGTACAAGAGAAACACGACAATCCTCTTTCGAGATGGCTCGGTGATACCGACCTGATGCCTGCTCGCCATCGAGAAGAGGTACAAGAAGAAGGCCAAATCAAGGATCGGAGATGGCGAGGCGCACAAATTTCCTTTGTGCCTTTAGAAGATTCTGCGGCAGCTTTCCCTAACGAAGGTTATGCAAGACACCTGCTTGAACGATCCGCAAACCTATACGATGTAAGACCAGAGAAGAGGGCATATGTCTACAAATACTTGCTCACTCAGCTTCGTGATATCCGAAACCCACGATCGGGTCTGGTCGAGCTTCTGGCGTCATACACTGAGAACTGCAATGCCATGAAGGAGGTCAAGGACATGAACCGCGCTCAATTCATCCTGAGGGCCGGTTTCAAGGTCGTCGCATGTACAGCAACGGGACTACTGAAACACAAAAGAATCATTGCTCAGTTGCGGCCACGGGTCCTCCTGATGGAAGAAGCTGCCGAAATTCGCGAAGCTGACACGATAGCCGCATGTCTGTGCTTTCCGACTCTGGAGCACCTGATTCTGCTGGGCGACCATCAGCAGTTACAGCCTCACGCCAACTTGCATGAGCTGTCCTTGGATCCATATCGCATCAATATTTCCATGTTCGAGCGCTTAATCAAGATTGGACTGTCACATGGGACGCTGCTAGAACAGAGACGCATGATCCCACAGCTGCGCGAAATCGTCCAGCTCTTCTACCCAAATGTAATAGATTCGCAAAGTATCTCGAAGCTTCCCACGTCCGTGCCAGGCGTCCTCCAGCCTCTGTGGTGGTTCCAGCACGATTGGCAGGAAATGCGATCCCGAATAGGCTCCGATTGCACCACGATTGAAAACGTCATGGAGGCCAGGATGATTGTGCTCTTTGTTCAGTATCTAGTGGAGATACAAGGCATTCATCCTGCGCGAATCACGATGCTGACATTCTACAATGGCCAAGCAAGGCTCATTCGGGGCGAGCTGGCTAGGAATCCATGTCTCGCAAGGCGTGCTCCTTCCTCGGAATGGTCCGTCAGAACAGTAGACGGATTCCAAGGAGAGGAAAACGACTTCATACTGCTCTCACTCGTGCGAGGTCCCAACGGAGTACCTGGGTTCCTGGCCTCGGATAATCGCGCCATTGTTGCCCTGAGTCGCGCAAAACTCGGGTTGTACATATTTGGCCACCGAGATGTTTTGCTCCGGACCCCGAAAAGCCGTCAGACGTGGTCCCAAGTGATACAGATGATGCGGCATAGCAGCGGTCGGACGCTACGCCTATCAGTGGACGGTGAAGAACGACGTGTCGGCCAGCCTGATGATTGGGCATCTATTTTGCGGACGAGCAGATTGGCAACGTCTGCAGCTGCACAAGACAGCCGACATCCTGCTGAAAATATAATAAACCCGCCTCATCGGAATCTTATAGGTCGAACTTCCTATGGAACTGACACTCCTTTCGGAACGAGATCTGAACTGGATAGAGCGCCCGTCAATAAGATGATGACAACGAGTGGAAACCTAGGGGCAGCGCTATCGCTACGGCCAGCAAGTCCTCCCTCAGTAGTCGTAGGAAAGGCAGAGACAGAGACATTGGCACTGGATTTCGACACCGATTTGATCTGCCTGGCAGATACGGCGACGATTCCACTATCATTGCAGTTGATGAATCTGCGGGACTTGTCGTTGGATACACCTGCTTTGGCCCTGGAAGCTGCAGACCACGATGAAGCATTGATCCAGTTCTCGGATGATGAAGACGAAAATGGTAGTGGTGGTGGTGGGAATATGTTGAGCAAGACGCCAATCGATCTTCTCGGGTGAAGAGTTTGTTTTTTTGATTTCTGATTTGTTTGGGTTCATAGAGGATGCGACACGAAATTTTACGGCTGGGGTCTGATGAACCGGAACGCCTTGTCTCAAGCAGTGGCACTTGGGGTCGGATAGGGAAAGGCCAGGATAATAGAGAAGATTGCAAAATGAGAAAGGACTTTTCAAGAGAAGCAGTTTCATCAAGAAATCAGCTACGTAGATAATCACCTGTAGTTGCTTGCTGACCTGCTGCTCTGCTACATGGAGGGTATTTCGCGTCAACCGCGTTTGGGGATGGCCCATGGGTGGATACGTGAGGGAAAGCTTCCACGGTCCACCCAACCTGCTGCGTCGCCTCGCGTGACCGACAATTTGCAGTTGGAGGGAGTTAGAGGGAGTTCAGCCCTCCAGCGATCCGCGCCTCCTAATCCCGCATGAATCACTGTTCGAAAGCACTGATCGACTGGCATCTCATCGGAGTCATCGTCGCATTCGTTTAGAATCAGTGCGCCTGCGCCTTCGCGCACGAGCTGCTGCCGCCGCGGGTTGGCAGCCGCGTCCCCGCTTGAAGCGACACGATTGCCATTTCGAATCATGAGTCGCATTGTCTCTGAGCCGTTCGCCTTTGCCCATTAAAACGTTTTCAGGTTGCTATATTCGGAAGAGCTCTTCTCGACGACTAGTCAGCGTTGCCACCGACCCGAGCCGCCGTGATGGACGATGAAGATCGCTTCTCGGCAAGCTCGCCAGAGTCAGACCGACAGAACGAGGCGGACGAGCTCATGGAAGACGGCGACGAGGGAGAAAATGACGCCGACCAGGAGCAGGATGACGACAATGCCGAAGATGACGATGACGATAACAACGACGACGATAATGACGGCAACGATGGCGACGATGGCGACGACGAGTCCCAAAATATTACTGCGCCCGGGTCAGGAGCGAGGTCAGATGCCGGGTCTAGCAGGCCTATCACACCTGTGCACCGAATACCGATGCCGTATGTTCGCCCGTCAATTCGGCCCGAAGCCATCACTGCGAGACTCTACGATATCGTGCCTACAATGGCAGCTCCTCAATCGACGAGCATCAATGCCATGGCCATAACGCCAGACCTGCGGTACTGGATCACGGGAGGATCCGATGGCTACATTCGCAAATACGACGGTCCGGGGACTATCAATGGAAAACTGCCATTGACAGTTGCTCAGAAACATCCATTCGTGGACAGCGTCACAAAGGCCGGCATCTTGATGTCGTACTGGGAGAATGAGGAACCGCCCATGCCGGGTGGCATCGACCAAGATCAAAACCTGTCGCCGGTATACTCTCTGGCAGTCCATTCCGAAGCGCTGTGGCTGCTTTCGGGGTTGGAGTCGGGCGGCATCAACCTACAAAGCATCCGGCACGACGAAGGCAAGAGAATCGCGTGCCTGCAGCAGCACAAAAACGCCGTGAGCTCACTAATGCTCGCGACGGATGAGAGAAGCGTGCTGAGCGGTGGCTGGGACAAGAACATCTTTGACTGGGACTTGAACACTGGCAACACCATACGTAGCTTCGATGGATCAGCTGGTCAAATATCCTCAATCGAGTTGCGACCGGCCTGCGGTGACCCGGTCCCAGCCGAGGCTGACGAACCGATTCCACAGTCCAATACCATCTCGACAAACAATGATGCTCCGTTGCCCAATGGGATTTACCAAGAAGACGCTGTTGAAGGAACCGCGAGAGGAATCGATAGCTTTGCTACGACCGACCGCGAGGGCGATGTATCTCCAATCCATGACACCATTTTTGGCGACAGCGACGCCGGGAGCTTATTTGGCGAGACCGTCGGCGATCAGCCGTTTGGAAATGACGACGATACTTTCGGTACGGATATGATTCCATGCCATGGAGGCGGGATGGATCATTCTGCCGACTATGCCATGACAAATATGGGAGCGCAAGAAGAGTTTGCCGCGGCGAACGCGCCAAGTTCCCAGACAACGCAAGCACAGACACAGGAGCCTCCGCAAGAAGCATCGCAAGAGACACTGAAAGATGCCATGTCCGTGAACGGTGAGCCGAAGGCCGAGGCGGATGAAGCGTCTGTGCTGAACAGCGCGAATGGGGCACAGCCAGAGCCGGAACTGAGCACACAGCGACAAGTAGATGACGCTTCGAAAAACGATCCTTCGAGCTTCGATCCCATGAGAGATGACCCCTTGAGGGATGAAGAGGAAATCATGGCCCAGCTAGCTGAAGACGAGATTGCCCTGAACAGGTCACAACCTCCAGGGCCGTTGCCAGAGCAATCTCCAGAACACTCACCCGCGCAATCACCCGAGGAGTCGGCAGAGGATTCGGCAGAGGATTCAGGAGAAGAATCGGGAGAGCAGTCGCCAGAGCATACCCCAGAGCACACACCCGAGCATTCACCAGAGCCCTCACCAGGCCGTTCACCAGGGGCCACAGCAGCAATGTCCCCATCCCACATCGTTGACCAATCTCAAATGTCAAGCACGACTTTCCTATCCTCCGCAATTGACGGAACCATTCGCATATGGGACAAGCGCGTTCCCACCGCCGTCGCCAGAATCGCCACTAAGCATGGCGTTCCGCCGTGGTGCATGAGCGCATGCTGGAGCCCAGACGGCAACATGATATACGCAGGGCGCAGGAACGGCACCGTGGAGGAATACGATCTCCGACACGCAAGACGAGGATGGGAGCCAGAACGGGCTCTCAAATTTCCTACGGGGAGCGGTGCCGTCAGCGCTGTGAGGAGTATGCCGAATGGAAAACATCTTGTGTGGTATGTTTCTTTTCTCCTGCGCTTTTTTCTCTTCCCCCCACCGGTCTTTATTTACTTTTACTTCTGTTGGTCAGATATTGGCTTCAAGTACTCCGTACTACATACACCCTCACCTCACCTCAAGGACCGTTTTGTTACTATTTTCTCTTCCCGTTCTAAACTAACCACCACCCCGTTGCGATGTAGCGCATCCTACGATATCACACGACTATATGACCTACGCGACACACGCGCATTTAAGCACTCGACTGTGCCTTTTCTCATTATTCCTGGACCGCCGCGCGCGGGGGTCATATCTTCTTTGTATATTGATCCAACGTGCAGGTTTATGTTGAGCGCGGCGGGCACACGGGGATGGGAGGGGACCTGTACGGAGGCCCTGATTGGGTATGAGATTCAGGTTCTGAATGAATAGCGGAGCGGAGTTGTTCGTGTAAGTTTGGGTGGGTGATTCAAGTGCGATGATGGTGGGGATTTTGCGTGAAACATTGGATTGATCACGCGGATGTTGAGAGGGCGTATATGTCATGGGTTCCCTTTTTGTTTCTTGGTTCTTTTTTTTTCTCGTTTTGGTTTTGGGAAGGAGTAGGTCATGGGTTGAAGGGAATTTAGTAGCTAGCTTCGTTACTTTTTGAATAGCACGGCTTTTTTTTTTTTGGCCTTGCAAGTGGGATATGTACCTGGATTGTGAATAGTATCTTGATGAAATGCCGGAATCACACGACACGGAGTATCTACGGACATTCGGATTGGGCGGCATCGTAGGGCTGAGCTGCGATCCTCCCACATAAAGGGCTTCTCTCGTACGAATACAGAGTAGTTGGATACATAGACAGACATGAAGATCGGCAAATGCGTTCATGAAGGGAATCAAATCAAGCATGCGTGCGATAATCATCTTTTACAAAGTATCGAATCGGCTCGCCTGTTGTCTTCTTGCTCGTATGTAGTGTCTATCCAATGTCGACGAGTGTGCATGTTGCTCTCTGCGCGCAGAGTGGTAGTCAAAGCAGATACGAGCAAGCATTCAAAGACAGTCCCGAATCTCGATGGAACTTCGAATTGTCTAGCCTCTCGAAAGCACTACAGCAGCTTGCTACCCTGATGAATCCGACCGACTTGAATCTCCAAGTTCTTCACGACCCCAGCCGTACAATTGAGTTGCCTGTTGAACATTTCGGCATGAATGCATACTCCTTCTTCTCTTTTTGTTATTAAAAATAGCTCAGCTTTCTCAAATGTTCCTACATGTATAATTTACACCAAAAGGGCAGCAAATACCCCTTCCACGGGGCCCCTTTTCAAAGTAAAACCAAAACATTCCCTCGTGTACCGGCGCATATCCACCCATCGATTCTATAGATGCCTCATGAGAGCACATCTAGACCAACAAACCCGCCCTGTACCAATCCAAAAGCACCATGAGGTGTATAGATCAAACGAACTTCATTATATCCTTCATTCATTCATCATCATCATCGTCATTATCATCCGGGTATAGCAACGTAAACCCCGCTTGCTCAAGCTCCTTCCCCGACGGTAAAATCGGACGCCCTTGCACAGGAAATGGCCAAAAAAGCGGATTCGCCATGTTCTCCGCCGTCTTCCCGACTTGATCTTCTCCTCGATTGCGCTCAAAGGCCTTTCCTAGGCCCAAATCACATTCCGAGTCCTCCACCTTGACGTTTGGCGCGAAGAAGTTGAGACTGCTTGAGAAGGGGCGGACAATCTCGTCTTCGTCGTCCGCCATTAGGTCTTGTCCTTCTAGCTCAACATCTACGTTCCACTTCTTGGCCAGATACCGCAGTATGTTGAGTGCTTGTTCGGCAAAGTGGTGGCAGGGGGCCATTTCTGCCAAATCGGCGATGCCGCGTTGCAGAGACCTTTTAATGCTGGGATCGACTTGGATGGCTTTCTCAATATCGGTTGTGGTAACCCGGCCGGGGCTCGAGCCTTCGGCAGCCGAAGCACCAATGGCGAGGTGCATGATGGTGGAGGTGAGCACAAAGTACGGCACAAAGGATGGTATTCGGCGCAGTGTGTATAATTGTGAATAGGATGCGAGGAGTCCCTGGATGGCATCGGCCGCCTGATAGCATACGTCCTTGGGTCGTATTTTGGATCCCTTGATCTGTAACTTGATGAGAGGTCGAAAAAGTAGCAAGATTGCAAAATGGTAGTACATGCTGCGTGATGTTAGACTAATCTAAACATTAAAAGCGTGATGCCCATGAACGATGCTTAGTATGAACTTACTGCACAAATAACACGGCAGGAGTAAAGTTGTGTCCCAGCCTCAAGACTTCTGGTATTCGATCGTACCAATTCAGGAACTGGGTATATATTCTCAACAACTCTCTTGCCGTCAAGGGCTGGCCTGGAGAGTGCAACATATACAGCGAGTGATGTACGAGCTCGCTTAGCTCACAGAAACATTTATATACGGACCGAACATTGGACGGCTGCTCGCATGATCGTTGTAGAGGAGCGCCTTATTCCGGTAAAGGAAAGAAGAACGAACTGTCAGCCATTCAACTGCGTTTGAAGCGAGAGACAATGCTTTGGTGATTACGGGATAGACTCACCATCATCTGTGTAGGGTACCCACAGTGACGACTCAACGTTACCAATTATACCCGGCTTCGGCGGCAGGAGGGGAAACAACGAGCACTGTGGTAGAGAGCCCGTCGCCAAGGACCAAGCGTGGTCCAGTGCGAAAGCACCCCAAAATGTAGCTGACCGCACCGCTAATTCTTCATCATCCAATGTATCTTCCACCCTATGCAAGCCCATCTCCACGGCCAGTCGAATGCTTTGTCCAGCGTAGTACCAGCTTTCCGAGTCTCGACCACAACTCGCCTCTCGTATCGACATTATCCCGAGAGCCTGAATTGTGGTCAGGTTGTGATGGTCTGTTTCTTCATGAATCAGGCGTTGCGACTCCTTAAAGAAGTGATCGCCTGACGAGTACGGATCGTTTGCGTCCGCCCTAGTCATGGGCTGTTCCGAAAATCTGCAGCCGAGAGCGAGCAAGGCATTGACCAAGATGGGCGAACAGTACCGATCACGGCCATCGCGAAAGTCTTGCAAGAAATGCTCCTTGCTTAATGACGCAAATGTAGGATACTCCCAGCAGAAATAGAGCGCCAAGAGATGTTGAACGAGGTTGACATCATCTATTACGCGGGTCCATGATCGTGGTGGTGATTTCATCTCTGACCCGTCCTTGTACGACAAAATTTGCTCCACGCCTCGATATTTTCTGTCGCCTTGTTCAAACGCTTGATTTGCGGGCATACTATCGGCCCAGGAGGCCACTCGAGCCTGGTGTGGAACAGACACATCCATAGACCAGTTGAGGGCATCGGGATATGAGCTGCTGCTCTTGGCAGAGTTCGGTTGGCTCATGTTGTAGGGACTATCATGTTGTAAACTCTTCCGCGCGCCGCCGATGCTGTCAACGTGCAGATTCATTTGACGCTGGCGAGGACCGCTAGCTCGACCCCCTGCTGTTGCAATCATTGCAGTCGTCAGTATAACGAATCAAAGGCTGAAGTTGACGAGATGACGGTCAGAGGGTAATTGGGACCAACTGTACGTACCTGTTCCAGCGGGAAGATTGACGTCGATCCATGCTGATATACTATCTAAAGACTGTCCTTCGCGTATGCGCTTTAGAACTTCTTGCCACTTATCAGGCCTAGCGAGCGCGGCAAAAATCTGCTCGCTGGACCGCTGACGTGAGCGGAGGCTCTCGATTTCATTTCGAAGAGTGTCCTTCGACTGACGAACGGGAATTTCGTATACGCATTCGGTATCTTCCTGGGATTTGCATCGTCCACATGGAGTATGTCCATCACACTATTTGACAAGGGTAGAGAAGACATTTTAGCAGAGGAACGTCGCCTCACCCAGCATTTCATCTCGAGCGATTGAGGGTACAAGTATCGAAGCCAGGGGACATACCTTTGCCCGTTTCTTCCGACACTCTGTGCAGGCATTGGGCGTCACGACACCGAACCCCCTCTTCCGCTTCAAGTTTTGCTGATGATTGGTCTGCAGCCTCGACGATGTAGACGATGACGCTGCTGGTGTCGATCGATTCTGGCGTGCGGATGACCGAAGAAGGACACTTCCATGAGGCGTGCTGCGCGCGCTGGGCTGACTTGGACCAGAAGAAGTCTGACTGCAGCTTTCCCTGTCCATGACTCGGTGTAAAAGATGGCCTGCCTGATGTCCTTCTACCTTCCTCCTGTTATTCGCAATGTGAGAATCTGTGGGACACCCGTGTATGACCCGTCAAGCCTGTTAAATACGGGACCACCAACTCAACCTTCAAACCTTTTTTTGGCAAAGGGAGGCGTCGAGATGCCGAGTCACAGCATGTGGCACGAGGGTCTCTTTCTAGTATAATGCAAAGGCCGTGCTCTCAAGGCGACAGATACCGAAAGGGGCTGGTGAGATAAACGCATGCGTCGACCGAGAATTAAAGTCTTATTTTTTTTGTTGGCAATTATTTGAACATTCCGACACGGCGGACGAAGTGAATTGAAAACGAAGCGACGGCGGCGGACCGGACGAGGCAGATGAGGTAGCCTTCGAAAAGCGATGGCGAATGGAAATTTCGCACTGAAACAGCAAGTTTTTCACAAGCTCTTTTGCGGAGCCGAGCGGATGGAATCGGCCTGTGATTTCTTCGTTGCAGAGTTCGCGAATTCCTCTGGGAAGTGAAGCACGGGCATATCAGGCGCAAATGCGTAGTGTTAGGACGGTGGTAAGTGGTGATGTATGCGGCTATGTATCGTTGGAAGAGAGAACCTCGGCGCTTGGCAAACGATTCAGGATTCGCGGCGGAGCACAGTGCAGCAAGACGAGGAATGGCGGCAAAAACAGAATGAAAGCTGCAACTTCATTTGGCACATTGCAAAGTGAGGGATAGCAATCGACAGAGGCAAGTTGCTACGCACCGGCGGACACTGGAAACGATCTAGAGGGGTGTGTGCTTACGTGCTTATTCCCGAAGTCGCGTCGTTGGTTTTGGCGAGATCTGGTTGGCTCAAAGCTGCCAATTGCAACAGCTGGCGACATGGTTCAGTCCACTTCAGTCCACACCACCCTAGCCAGTGGCTCCCCAGGGGGCCAGCACAGGGGTTCCAACTTCTCAGGGCCATCACGAACGACCCTTTGCGGAGTTTGCGGAGTTTGCGCAAACCCTCTTGGTCTCTGTCTACATATTCGGCTATCCCCAACAATTTCCAAGGCTCCTATGTTCACCATCTGCCACAGACTACAGTCAACGATGCGCCATGCCGTTCCGAGTACATAGAATGCAGAGAATGTGCCGCTGCGCAATGCCTGCCGAGTCAAGAAATAGTCATGATTGCAAAAGGCGACTTGTCTAATCATTGTCTAGCGATTGCCCTCCCAGCCAGCCACCAGCACGAGCCGAGATTCCGAAACGTGGTTACTAGGTCCCATGTGTACCAACCTGCATTTTTCCACTCCACTCAAGAGCGGTTTCGTGTTCGCACCTTCACGGCGCTGTCAGAAAGACTCAAAACATTCCCAAGTGTGCACACGATCATTGACCAACCACCGACCGAGCTAAAGTCCGTTTCCTTGCCAGGTGCACCCCTCATCATCGATTCAGGAAGGCACACGTTCTTTCAAGATATCACCGTTCACATCGCACGTCATCAACAGCTATCATCTTCACCGAAAATGGAAGCGTTTATCAATCAAGTCATGGCAGCGGCCTGACACGTGTAATTTTCGGCTCTTACTCCGTAGTGCCAAGTGCGGATGCAACGGAAGACAGCGGCAGGCAGGCAGCGGACAACTTTCCGTACACGATCAGTGGCTGCGTTGTTGATTAATTGCATGAATCGCTTCGGCAACATTCTACCACTGCGCCAATCAAACCGGCGGACCATCTGCAGCTTGTCTTGCATGTCTTTGAAGCTTACCATGACTTGCAATTTCTTACAGAGTTGCGTCGTCATTACGGAGTACTCCAGCATTAATAGTCAGCACAAGGTCAAGCATCTCAAGCATTGACACGGCTGTGATACTGTCATCGAATTGAGTACCACGAAATTAATTTCTTCTTTACACATCAATGGACGGTGCCTCTACACAAAGTCCAGAATGTCTATCCTATGCCATTGCTGATGCTCACAATATTTCCCCTCTTCCGCTTTTCGGTCGCCGTCGACCCATAGCTACTGTGAATAAAAACAATGCGTGAATGTTGGATTCCCCACCAGAGCCCCCAAAATGTGGCCTTACCATAACACCTTTGTTCGCCTTAAATGTATTTTACAATGAGTTCCTCTTACAAAAGAAACGCCTCGAAGGGTGGCGTGCACCAAAAACCTCAATTGGCTAATAACCCTTACTCGGACTTAGTCCATACTTGATAGGACTCAGCGCTCGAGCACCTTTTTTAGGCGATCGTCGTCCCAGCGATGTATATAATGCCTTCATATTGATGGGTGAATTATCGGTGTCCGTCCCATCGTCTAATAACGCCTGTCTCTGCATCCTCGGGGTCTGTACAGGTACCAGCATATAGTCTGGTGTGATGCCAGGAGATCGAGCTGGATCAGGCAAGTTGTTCGCCGAATGAGAAGGCGTCGGCGGTATGGGTTTGTGGCCGCTATCGTACCGGCTGAATGCGCTGAAGTTGACAGTGGTGCAAATCAAAATAATAGCAACTATTACCCCCTAGATCGCAAGTTAGCTCTGAACACATATTTCTTTGAAGCTCTGGCAAGAATATCAAATTTCACATACCCACGCTTTGAGATGCATCGTTTCTGTAAACTCATTAATGATCTCAGCAACTTGCTTCGCAGTTACCTTGACTCTCATGATGGCGTCTGGATCTTGCCTCATGCACTCATGCCATTCATCGCAGAGAACTTTTAGAGCAGGGCGGTCGTTATCCTGGCAGCCGTTGATCCTCCACTTGTCTTGACAGGCTTCGATTTGCCCAATAATGGTCCGATGCTCTGCCAAGTTGGCGTTGTATATATCGGAGCGAATGGTGCTGACGACCGACCAACAGACATACGTCAAAACAGAAATGAGAAAGACGTTGGCCCCAAGCTGCATCCACCGCTGCACATACTCCGGAGTATTGGGGTATTTGTTCATCGCATAGAAAAACGACTCTAAGGGTCCTTTTTGCTTTCCCTGACCTTTTTGGCCTCTGGAGGATCTACTGCCCGGTGCGCCGCCATCATCGGATTCCGAGTCCCAGGAGTCGCCATCATAGCCTCGAGAGACACCGCCAACATCCTTGTCGAAATTATGGCGCTTCCTCTTCCGCATGGACTTGTCCGTGTTTCGATATCCAAAAATCTCTCCTCTACCAGGAGTATGCTTCTTTATCGGACTTGTTGACTTCCCGTATCGTAACGACTTGTCGATTTTGAGGGGTGTCATCGGCGCACCAATGGACACGTCGGCCTTTCGGTATATATCTGGCGTATTGTTTGGATAATCGGATACCTCCGTGGGGGCTGGACTATCCTCCGCCCCCGACGCCTCGGAATAAGAAACTTCATCGACCGACTTCCTAGGTGTCGTGAATGCAGGGTTTCTGAAAGGCGGGCCATAGGACTTCGGTGGCAGCTGAGGAGTAAAACTCGACGTCTGGGGAGGATGGGGTTGCAAGTTGAATCGAGCGAAGGCGTTCGGTGTTCGAGTGGGTGATTTAAAGGGAGATTCGAGTGCTACAAGATCGGATTAGCGATACAAATGTCAATGGCCTACTTTCTTTCATGGAAGGAGCCCTGAAATGGGGTTTCAAGACGTTTACTGACCATTTCGTTTTGCATTGCTTGCAGCATGTACGAAAGGACTGGTGGGGTCTAAGGGACCTTTGTCTTGGTACTCCCAGTCCATGGGACTCTCGTATGTCCGAGCAGCCATACTGAGCTACAGCGATCGTTGCGCGATGTTATCTGATCAGAAGCGCCCGATAATGAGTATCTGTTGGCATCTTTCAAGGCGCAACGGAACAGATGTACACAAAACAAATCCATGTGGGGTCGGGCTTGGATGCTAAAAGTGGGTCAGCTATGTCAGCAGTCCGGTCGGAATTTTAAACTTGTTCTGAACAGTCATGCGTTGACCATGATAATTTGAGAGAAGTTGTGATTGAAACTTACACATGCTGATGTAGCATATATTCGGGGGAATCAAGTTACAGATCATCAGACTGCTTCTGGTACTCTACTGTCTCGTTTTGTTAGCTTGACTGCGTAGAGTGCCGAAGAACATCTTCGTTGCCATATTCCCATCTCCAGACCCGCTTTTCTTCCTTGTTGAAGTGCGATGAATTCGATTGGTCCTCAAAGTGGACCGCTGCGAAAGTGAGCCTGAACATTGGCGCAGCAAAAAGACATGCATGCTTGAGCTTGATGTGGCTTTGTGCCTTCATTCATTATTCCTTCCCGTTTGTCTACGAATTTTGAAGCTTCCATCAACTTGACGCAAACGCATTATCATAATGTCCGATCACGAATCTCCTGCCGGCTCGCCAGAGAATGCAGCCATCGAAGAAGATCAGGCGAAGGAGTTCCAAGACGAGTTAGCGGCCGCGGACTCGGATCGGGAGTCGGATGCTCTATCAGAAATCGATGAAAACGAATTCGAAGACTACGATCCCGAAACAGCCAAGATCGAAGACCGCCCAGTCGACATCGATGAGGATATCGCGCGTACACTCAAGGCCAGCAAGCGAAAGCGTACAACTGGCGATGCTCCCAAGAAACCCCGAGAAGGTCGCCGAGAGAAGAAGAGACGAGATGACGATGAAGACGTTGCGATGGACGATGGCGCTGAAGAAGCAGACGGCAACTCAAAAAGACGATCGCGTCGGCCTGCGGATGGAGAACGGCGGCGAGCAACGAAATCTGATCCTGCCCCAGAGAAAGAAGAAGACCTGAGTCCTGAAGAAAGAAGAAAAAGGGCCATCGATCGGGCGTTAGACGCGGCTATCAAGAGACCTGGAAAAGGCAAACGTCGACGCAAGGACGAAATTGTGAGGACCTGAGAGCCAAATAGCTCATTGCGAGCTTTACGCTAACCATCATATCGCAGGACTTGGAAGACGAAATCGATGATCAGCTCGCCGAACTCAAGGTCCGAATGGAAAAAGCATGTCGAGCAGACAATGAAGCACGCGAGTCGGGAAATCCTGCCGTTCACAAGCTGAAGCTTCTTCCCGATGTGAACGCAATTCTCAACCGAAACAATGTCCAGCACGCAGTCCTAGATCCAGACATCAACTTCTTACAACACGTCAAATTCTTCCTCGAGCCCCTCAACGACGGATCTCTTCCAGCATATAATATCCAACGGGATCTTTTCACAGCACTCACTAAGCTGAACGTTGAAAAAGAAACCCTTCTAAGCAGTGGTGTTGGCAAAGTGGTCCTCTTCTACACCAGAAGTAAGAAGCCTGAGCCCAGCATCAAGCGTATGGCAGAAAGGCTTCTGGGAGAATGGAGTCGCCCTGTTTTGAAACGGACCGATGACTATAAGAAGCGCCACGTTGAGAGCCGGGAATACGATTACAAGTATGTTTTGGCATTCGCACTGCCCAGAAAACCGCCATACCCCTCGGTCATTGTTTCTTCCATCCTTATACATATGCTGTGGTGCTATACTAAACTGTTATTCCGTGTTGTAGGGCTGCCCGTCTCGCACAACGTCAAAAGATTGGCGCACAATTCAACCTCAGTCAGCGGCCCACGCTATCCGCCAAGGACGCCGAGCGAGAGCGTATCCTTGCCCCCGTCGGCTCTAATAACCGTGCTCGTATGGCCAATCTTCCAGAGAGCTACACCATTGCTCCTAAAAGCACATTTGAAGGAGCTCAAGGCACGGATCACAGACCGCTTGGTGCGGGTGGTATGGAGGCATTCAGGAGGATGACCACGAAGAACAAGAAGAGGGGCTGAGATTTTCGTATGTCTTGGGACTATGGGGATGGATGAGGCAAGGGCGTTTATGGCGTTTTGTGTTGTTTGTCGAAGGCAAGTGATAGGATAGGTAATTGGGTGTTTCGGAAAGGCCTTGGAGGAGAGATTCTCTCAATATACAGAATCCATGAATTTCGGCAACCAGGACGTGTCGCCATGAACTGCTTGCAAAGTTACAGAAGGTGTCCTCCCATCACGCACGCGGCTTCTTTCCTATCTCTCAGCCTCACACGATGCAATTGAGTACACACCGTATGCTCTGATGTCCCGGCTTACGCAGTTCAACATCCCTCTGCACTTCATAAACCGACTGTCCATAATTTCGAGGGCTTCTAGTGGTATGCTCTGTCTCTACGAATATAATGCTTTCTCTCGTTGTCTTTTTGCTTTGGCAATTCTCGCCCGAAGAACACGAACCTGAGTGCAGGCTCGAATACGGCTCTAGAACGTCCCTGAAGTCCTGAGAGTAATATCTGCATTGTCGTCGGAATAACGTGTTTCTCTTCAATTTCGATGTTCCGGCGACTTGGTATTGGAAGACAGAGTACAAGACTTATGGCTTAACATGGTTTGTGGACTGAGCATGGATGATGATAAAGGGGGGCTTCTTATACAAGACTTGGAGGACGGCAAGAAAGCCGTAGCATGAATGAGCAAAAGGAGGGATTCCTTAGTTTAGATGCTCTAGCGATGCGAATTGCTCTCGAACAAGACTCTTTCAGAGCAACACATTGTCGTCCCCCTTCTGCTGTGTCTGCAATGGCGCCGTAGTCTTCTCAAGCGATCTTTGAACAACATCTATAGTTCTCTTCTGGCGAATGCGTGCATTCGAATAGGACCAATGTCCCTGACAAAGTCTCTTTGTTTTAATTGTGCAGTTCGAAAGACGGCGACTGGCAGGCTTTTTGTCACCGAGGTACATTAAAGGCCTCGTCATCAGTATTGACAGAGTCATTGTCCAGTGAGGTCGGCAGCGTCTTCACCAAGGGCGCCGGCGGACGGTGTCACTTTGCTCAGAGGGCACCATGTAGAAGCTCTTTGAGCGTTTAAAGCAGTAATTCTCCACGGCCGTATGAGAGAAGCTCTTTGATTGCCCAAGGTGGTGTCTCTCTGACCTCAGCGGACAAATAGCAGCTTCATCAAGAAGTGTCTTCGAGCTTTTCGAAGTATGTTGACCTCACTATATTGTCAAGAGCAACATTATTACCGACAGGTATTACTTCGACTACAGTAACGAAGTTCAAGACTGTCGCTTTCTCACGTCGCCCGGCATAGTCAGCGTGCGATCTTCCTTCGGCACATCAGCACAATCATTACTAGCGTGGCGTGAAGTTGCTCATTCTGAGTCTATAGCTTTGTGTGATTCATTCAAAGATGACTGGTCAATGTTAGCCGCATTTGAAGGAGCAGAGGCATGCATATGCTGAAGAGAGTTGGCTACAGTTGACAATAGGAGCTTCATATGTATGCAAGAATCAGCAAAGAAAGTCCTGAAAGTGTGAGCGGTCGATTTTTCAATGAATAGTTTTTGTGCTTTGTTCGTAACGTCGTTCAATACTATGGTTGCATCTCAAGGATCAGCGTCTCTTTATTTAGTTTTGATTTTAAGTAATATCTTGCTCATTTTACTTGACCTCTCCGAGTCGATCTGGCAAGTAAATATTCTTCTTCACCTACCAGCGCCCAATGTCGGCCTAATCCATATGTTCAGCCCCAAAAAAACCCCAGACAGGACATGAGTACCCGAAAGCGAGTCATACCTTATTATGTAGTTACTATCAGTTATAGGATCTGGGGGTGGGCTACCCGATTACAATGCGACATCAGATTCTCGCTGTTCCTGTGTGGAAGCTTGCATGACGTCAAAAGACACTTTGCCGGCAGTTCGCTTTCAACTTCGGTTATGTACCGGTCTGAGGTACCTACCTACCTACATCATCGATGAGACCTTTTTCTGGCAGAAGTCTTCGCATAAAATGAATTGATCGCCGAGTCTCGACATGCGCACTCGCGCATCTTTCTTGATGCACTGTGTTCATGCGCACCGCACATTCGCCGTTGCTTCTTTGAAGCATAATTCTGGGCGAACTCTGAAAGCAAAGGACCAGATTTGTTCGCGGGCAGATGGCCGCACCCGCCAATGATGACCTAGTCTCTTTCCGATGCATCATCATGATTGGTCCGACTCCCACGGGCAAGGCTACAGGCTACAGCCTACGGAGTACAGAATACAGGGTCCAAGTATACAGGCGAGCAGCCCAACAACTTTATCTCCAAGGCTGTTTCGGGTTGGACAAAGGAGTTGCAAAAACATATCAACAGTCAGTTCTTTCGTTAGGCTCGGTTTCTAATGAGGATGGGTTGCACGTCCATGAATTGGAAACGTTGAAAGTTGTCTTCAACGATTCATGACCACCATTGGTCGCTTGAAACTGCGCCGGTTTGACTTGGCGGCTGCACCACACCTGCCAGGCACTTGTAGACTGTAGTACATGGGTACATAGGCAGCCGGGGCCCGGGGGGCTGGGGTGCCCAGACTTTGGCGACACGGGGTGAGGTCATCTTGAAAGGCTATTTTTCTCCCAACCTCTGCGCGATCCTTTTACGGTCTGAGGTCTCCAATCGAACTCGCAGACGACATCCTCGTCGAGGCCTGCAAGATTCATCAATTCCTAGTCCGCCCTTCGTGCCTCTTCCCTCCCGCCTCTCTCGCCTCTTGCGGTCGACCACCGACACCGACACCGCTACTGCTACCGACACCGACACCGACATCTACATTGACACCGACATCTACATTGACACCGACACCGATACCGATACCGATACCCAACTGAGGCCAGCGAGCCTATCTCTTCCCGTCGTCGGCACGAGTCTGGTATTGAGACACATGCACAGTCAACACGCCAAGGATCGCGCGCCTCCCAAGCCTCCCAAGTGCTAATTCGACCCGAGATCGTTGATTGTCTGTAGTCGGATACCTGTCGACAATTTTCTCCTTGCACCCCGATCCCGACATCTACACCGAGAACAGCAGACTCAAGAGTCGTACATACCATTACCAAGATGAACGGTGATCAATCGGCCGAGCCTGAGAAGCCCCCTCCTCCTGATGCGATTGATGGTAGTAGCTCCAATGGAGCGGACGCCCTAGCCAAGAAGCGCAAGAAGGATAACCTCAAGCCCATCATTACGACCGAGGGCTCGGAGAATGATGCGCAGTCAGCTAAACAGGACCAAAAGGCCGAGTACGTACACTTATATTTCCTTTCATCTCTCTTCATCTCTGTACTTCTTCTCTTTTCTTTCCTTGCGCTATCTTGCTCTTTCTGTGGCCTTTGTTCTCGCATATCCCGGGGCTGTCAACAATCTGCGCAGTTGCCCCCCACCATCCATCATGATTCATGAGCCCTACTTTGCGCGAAAAGTGTCGCACTCCAGCATATCTGCATTCAACGTGTTCTTTTATCGCTTTGCTTCGAGCGTTGCGACCCCGAGATTGAGTCTCCTGTTTGCATTGCCTTGCCTTGCCTCCCTGCTTCACAACCTAGCTTCCCTTCGCATGGTCGTTGTCAGCCTTGCAGTTCTTCAGCGTCTCAGTTCTGTCATGCACTGCCAGGGTTTCTCCATTTGTGGACGAACGCCCTGGGAGTTGGAACAGGGAAGCCTGGAGCAAGTCTGGCAGGCTGCAGCCCTCACAAAAGCACTAAGTTGCTGCACAGCGGGGCAAGATATCGCAAGGCGGTGTCGGCTCGGACAGGTACAGCGCCGTACAGGTACCTCTGGCGCATGCATGTTCCAGACAATTTGGTGGACCTATTGCGCCGACCTGCGTCATTCTCGATTGATGCGGCTTCGCTCCCGCTCCTGACGAATGTGTCCGAGTTGATGATGCTATTACGATATGGCAGTCACTTGCCCGCAACAAGGGTCTCGATCGTGCATACAGGAGTGGACGGTGAAATCGCATTACAACCAAGGGTACTGGAAAGATACCAAGCTTGATGCGATGATGGCCAAGAGTCAATGCCAGGTCGCGGGAACAAGCTCTAATTAGCAGCGACTTCCCACGACCACGTCACGATGCCAAAAAAAAACGGTCAGGAGACGGAGGCGGGTGAGGCTGGGCATTGCAAGCATGGGCATGGTGCGGCGCCGTCGCTGATGAGCAGGCACGTACCTACATACATACATACGAACGGGGAGTCCATCCTTGGTGTCCGTCATTCATGTCCCGTCGTTGATGTTTGCTCTTCATTTTCGTCATTCATATTCGTCATCCGTGTCCTCAGCCGAGTTGGCGGGGCCGCCGATGCGGACTGCACTAGTGTGTGCCTGATGAGTCTCGAAGTTATGGTATGGCTTGTTGCCCTCTCTATCTCTATATTCTATCTCTATTACAGAGTACGCGTACGGAGTACAGAGTACAGAGTACAATACGTACGGCAATACTCCGTGCATACATAGCTGTCGCGAGCAGCCCTCGTCCAGTCCGTCCCGTCCCGCCGCCCTCACCACCACGCACGACCACCACCTCGCCTCCTCCGTTTCCATCATCCCTATCATCCCCGGGGCGCTTGTCCAAGGGCCAGAACTTCTGACTTCTCTCGACAATCTCACATGCCCTCGCACGCTGGTCTGCCTTCTTTTGCTACCTTCCCGCTTTGCTCTGGGCTGGCATTGTCTTGCCACTGGACTTCGGACTACACGGGTCTCTGCCTCTCCGTCTCTTTGTCCCCCCACCCTCCTGCCCCCATCGCTGCCGTTGCTGCCGTCGCCAGTCCCGTTGCACACCGCGACATGTACTCAAGATGAGCTTCCTCAAGACAAGGTCATACCACCCCTATCTTCCCCCCCACCTATGGCCCTTGCTATCTCTCTCTTGCAAGTTGCAGCATCGCGTCCGCACGTGCTTGGAAAGCGATAATAGACAATATTGATGCTTGATAAGTCGTGCGCTTTGCTGCTTGCACCATGGTAGATTTGCTATCGTCAAGCTCTTGCTTGGCCCGGCCCTTTTTTTGACCCCTCTGTGTCCACCACCCCTCCACTCATACAATTTTCCATCACCAGCTCCGCCTCCCGAATTGCTTTCCCCCGCAAGCTCGTCGATAATCCATGACCTCTCCGCGACTGTAGTGGCAGGATCCAGCTGTCAGTCTACTTCGAGTAATAATCTAATATGTCGCGCAGATCACAGCAATTGACCGCCGCAATTTCTGGTCCACCTTCAGCATCATCCGTCGACGACCCTTCCGAGAATACCGCTGATGAAGAAGACTCCGAGGACTATTGCAAGGGCGGATACCATCCGGTTCACGTCGGAGAAAACTTCAAGGATGGGAAATACACCGTTGTGCGCAAGCTTGGTTGGGGCCATTTCTCCACCGTCTGGTTGTCGCGCGACAATGTCAACGAGAAGCATGTGGCGTTGAAGGTTGTCCGATCGGCTGCCCACTATACCGAGACCGCCATTGACGAAATCAAGCTCCTCAACCGAATCGTCCAAGCGAAACCCGATCACCCTGGCCGAAAGCATGTCGTCAGTCTCCTCGACTCCTTTGAACACAAGGGCCCTCACGGGACCCATGTCTGCATGGTCTTCGAGGTGCTTGGAGAGAACTTGTTGGGCTTGATTAGGAGATGGAACCATCGAGGTATCCCCATGCCTCTTGTGAAGCAGATTACCAAACAGGTCCTGCTTGGATTGGACTATCTCCACAGAGAATGCGGCATCATCCATACCGACTTGAAACCCGAGAACGTCCTTATTGAGATTGGGGACGTGGAGCAAATTGTCAAGAAAGTTGTCAAAGCCGAGCCCGCCACAGACAAGGAGAATAACCGGAATGGCAGGAGGAGACGCAGGACCTTGATCACAGGCAGCCAGCCACTGCCGTCACCACTAAACACCACTTTCAACCCCTCCATGCTGTTTCCGGGGTGCGCTACGCCGAGTGTCGCGACTTTGCTCGAACAAGGTATGTGAACAAGCATGAAAACAGCACATTGCATCGTCATATCTTCGGATTAGAGTCAGGCGGGAACTCCTGAGGACACGAGCTAACGTTCCGTTTCATCGCCACGTAGGATCCGACAAGATGAGTGGTGAATCATCACCCAAAACAGAAGAATCACAAAGGCAACGTGAAAGGACAGCGTAAGAAGAATCGAATTCGCATCTTCGCCAGCCATCTTCAATGATCTTTGATTTGCTAATGCGGTTGATGGATCAATAGTGATATTCTTAGCCGAGAAGTGTCAGGGATCTCGCTCGATAAGTCCAGTGGGCCCTCATCTTCAGTAGGAGAGAAACGAAAAGCAGAAGATGCGCACGCATTCGACATTATCAGCGTCAAAATCGCCGACCTGGGGAACGCATGCTGGGTAAACCACCACTTCACGAACGATATTCAGACCAGACAATACCGGTCACCGGAAGTCATTCTTGGTGCGAAGTGGGGTGCCAGCACAGATGTTTGGAGCATGGCCGCCATGGTAAAGTCCCCTCCCTCTCTTGTCCATTTCGTTCGCTTCGTGTTCGTCAAGTGAGATGCATCTGGAAGAGAAAGCGCTGAGAATTGATGGCAGGTGTTTGAATTAATAACTGGCGATTACCTGTTCGACCCACAATCGGGTACCAAGTACGGCAAGGACGACGACCATGTCGCACAAATCATCGAGTTGCTAGGACCGTTCCCCAGATCCTTGTGTCTCAGCGGGAAGTGGAGTCAAGAAATTTTTAATCGAAAGGGCGAGCTACGAAACATTCACCGACTACGACACTGGGCGTTGCCAGATGTGCTGCGCGAGAAATACCACTTCAAGGAGGATGAGGCGAAGCGCATTGCTGCATTCTTGGTCCCCATGCTGGAGCTGATTCCCGATAAGCGTGCCAACGCTGGTGGTATGGCTGGGCATGGGTGGCTGGAAGACACACCTGGCATGAAGGGACTCAAGATTACGGGACTCGAAGTAGGTGGACGGGGGGATGGGATTGAGGGGTGGTCTACAGAAGTCAGGAAGCGGTAAAGACTGGGGAGCTCACGCACCGGGGTTGTTTTGGTCAGACATCAGTCGCTGAGGAGGATGGCATGTCCTCTACAGCTTTGTTGTGTTTCAACTTCTTTTGCGGTGTGGTGTAACAATAGGACAGATTTCTGTCCCTTGAATCACCCGCGTACTTTATTGCCATGGGACTGTGTTGAGTGGTTTGGCGCCCGAAGCAATGGTGGCTTTAGGCTTGTTACCGCAATCTCAGGGGGCGGACCTGAAATCAAGAGACGTGCGTGTGCAGCGTGGGCGTAGGCAAGGAAGCTGGGCCTGGAGAAGTCTGTATATAGACGACTACACGCACAGAGCTACTACGACGGAACGTGAGCAAGGGCCTGGACGGTAGAAGAGGAGGGGATTGCGTTTCCGTCTTTATGCGCAACTGGAGTCAGATGGGATGGACGTCCTGGGATTTGGGGTGTGGATGGACGGGGAGGCAAAGGCAGGAAGGAAAGTGGAGAGAAGGGAAGGGAAAAGAGAGGGGGAGGGGAGGGGAAGGGAAGGACAAGAACAAGGGAAAAGGAAAGGGATAGATAGACTAGGCATGGAATAATTACATTGGGTTGGGGTTTCAGGAGTGGTGTGCGCTTTTATGTTGCACTTGATGATATGAATGTGAGGGAGAGTACGTGTCATTACTCTCTCTTTTCCACATCTAAAATGATACGTACACACGGCACAGTCCATTCAAGCAAGTACAAACCATACTCAAAGCACGCGTAACGTTTGAACTACATGCCAGTCCTACAAGTATCCCCCATATATCTACTACTTCCTCATATGTACATCGAGCCTACGTCAAGCAAGCCAAATTACGAATGACCAGTTGCCAAGTCGAGTGGCTCTGAATGATTCATCCGTACTGGGCATGAGTTCGTGGGCTGGAGTCAGGTCGCAGTGAATACACCTTTTTCTCCTATGTCGTCGTAGTCAAGCACCAACATTACCTGAACCTGAGGCTTTGCGACTCTCGAGTCCAGAATACGGTTACGGCTGGTCACTTTGGCAGCAAGATAATAGGTTGCATAACCGACCCTAACGCAGTTTAGAAAAACATGTATATATATATATATATACAAACACGCGTGAAAAAACGCAAGCCAGCTTTCACGCTCCTTGCTTCCCCCGTCGTCTCCTCGTCTTCACAGCCTCCGCTGGCCCATCTGTCGCAGATGACGTGGAGCTTTCGCCAACAGTCTCCCCACCTACGTTCTGTATCTCTGGAGCGTCGCCCTCTATTGCAGACTCGGTACCGTCTGTCGTCGTCGCCGTAGAGGCGAGTACCTCTTCCACGATGCGTTTCCCTTCGTCCTTCTCACCGTTGGTGGCGCCGCAGCCGCAGCACTTCCACATGCCGACTTCTGCGAGGACCTTGGTCCCGGGGGGTGCTTGGCCATTGACGAGTCTGCAGGCGTGGCAGATAAGAGCGTATCTATTCTTGGCGGCGGTTTCGTCTTCGCCGAGGAGGACGTCGAATATGCGGTCGTACCAGTGCGTTTCGGGTGTCATGTACTGCTGGTGGTGGATGCGCGGCGCGGGAGGCGGATTGGTAAAGGCGTTTGGTGCGAATTCTGCGCCGGTCTGCTGGTCTTGCTGGTGCTTGGCGTGGCTCTTGGCGTCTGCGATCATAGCTGGACTGTCTGGACGCATGATGTTGGCCGTCGGCGGAGGTGGTAGATTCGTTCGACCAGAGGCATTGGAGGCGCCGCTCTTTTTGGGGATGCTGGCGTTGTTAGGGGACGTTTTATTTAGGTCGTCGCCGGCTTTTTGCGACTTCTTTTTGTTTTCGCCGCCATATTTTTCAATGAGCTCCATGGTGGAATCGTATTTGGTAGCATCTTTCAGCTTCTGGATGGTTTTGGAGCGCTCGTCCTGGTACGTCTGCAGGTGGGTGCTGGTGGTGTCGATGTGGTAAGTGAAATATGCCGATATAATCGCCCGAGTGGTATATATTCTGTGATGTCATTAGAGAGTGTTTGATACGGTGCACATGGTACAGACCAGAAAAGTCAAGGCCAGCGCTACTGTCCGACGCGAGATGAAAGGAAACACAAAGGATATACGCACAAAAGAGGGCCGCCAGCCATTCCAGCCCATTCATAGATCCCCAGATTGTTGTATCCCACTACCAATAGCAGGACAATAGCATACACAAGGTATGCGAACCCCAGATAGAGAGTCCATAGGACTTTGACTCGGCGGGATTTAGCGCGTAAGCGATCGAGACGAGCCTGTGCGTCTGTGATTTTGGTGGAAAGCGTGGACAATGTCTTTTCGAAAGACGCTGGGGAAGATGAATCGCCCTGTGCAAGAGTTGAGTCGGTTAGCTGTGCCAAGAGAATAGAGCTGTTGCGAGCTGATCTGAGATGCGAATACCTTCCACGGCCAGAATGAAACCATCTTGGAGAGCTGGAAAGCTGAAAATCTGGAAAGATGAAAGCGGAGCAGCCAAAGCAGCTGCCCGCCGTTTTGGAGAGAGACAAAGGAGAGTGGATGTTGTAAGGATCGTGGTGATGACTGGTCGAAAGGGTCGATCGAAGGTGGTGAAAAGAAAGTATGTTGTACCTTGTATGTGAGTGACGTGGGATGTGTGGCGGAACGGCGAGCTACAGCCTACCGGCGGCCGCCGACAAGAAAGTTGACAGCTGGTGGTTGCGGCGCCGAGCTCTAGCCTCGAGTCTGGAATCTGGAACCCCCTTCGGAACCGTTGGACTAGGGACTTGCGCAACTCACCACTTTGGCATTTCGTTTCGATTGGAACTTCCGTTGTATTTTCTTTGATCGCCTCTGTCTCTGATGCGTGCGCAACCTGTTCAATAGACATCCGCCGAGTCTGGACCGCCGTCTGGTCGAGCGCCAGCGACTACAATGTTCCAAGTTGGTCACCCACTCCATCCAACCCACGCCATGCTATTCTCTACCGACGCGGCATCGGTGACGTCCAGTTGACTTATGTTTCCTTTATAGAGACTACGAGGTGCTATAGATCGCACCATTGCCGAGGAACAAGCTCGTCTAAAGTCGGGCGACAGCGCGACCCCTTCTCGATCCGGCTCGACCTCGTCTCGCAAGAGCGACGCCAACGCAGCCGGCCGACGCCCACGAGCCAAGAAACCCTCGACCGATATAACCGACAATGGAGCTCCCAATCCTGATCCAGCTATTTTCGAGGCGGCCTTTGTCATAGACGATAGCGACGAGCCGAGCCGTACGGGGACCCCTGCGCCGCCGCCTCCCCCTGAGAAAGATACTCCTGAAGGCTCAGGCACATCTTCTACGATCACCAAGAATGCTCGAGCTCAAGATGGCGCATCGCAAGATGTTGGAAGCTCTGAAAAGGAGAATGGGTCGGGAAAGTCACCCGCCACCGACAGTGCGACCATAAATGCAAGCGCGCAAGGCGTCAACAACACCGAATTAAGCCCCGAGATCAAGCAGCGCTTGAGAAAGCTTGAGAAGCTTGAGGCAACTTACCCCGGTACACCATGCCTTAGCAGCGTCTATTGAACGGACGAGCACTAACCATTCGGACAGAACTCTTGCGATCATATAGGGTTGCTCATAAGCGCGCGACTGCCATTGAGCCATTCGAAAAGGCTCTTCGCGAGAATACGCCCCTCGCGTCTATCCGTGACCCCGAAGCTCTTGTGGAATACATAAATCAGCTGAATCTTCGTGGCGACATGGTTATGGAGGAGCTGAAAAAGGTCTCGGCCGACAAAGATGAGCTCAAAAAGAAGCATGACCAGTCTGAGGAGAAGCTGCGGCAAGCACTCGAGCAACTTGAAACACTTCAGGCATCCCAATCAGCCACGTCTGTTGACGCCAAAAATCGCGATTCGGTCGATTCACAAGCCCACACGAGTGCCGGAGAGGCTGCGCCTCAGACAACCAAGTCTCCCGCGGCGTCTGCTACTAGAGTAGTCTCGCCCAAGCAAAAGCCGGAAGACGATGGGACCAAGGCCAACTCTACGGCAGGCGAGGATTTCTTCTCGTATGACGAGGAGATCCCTCACTTGCAAGCTGAAGTGGCCTCCAAAACAGAAGAGGTTCAGCAGCTCAAGGGCAAGGTGGAGGATCTGCAAAAGGAGCTCTCTGCGGCTCAAGAAAACAGTACTAGCTTGGCCGAAAATCTGGAAAAGGCTACGAAACAATTAAGCGAGTCTCGAGACGCAAAGGGCTCTCAAGAAACGCTGCAAAAGCAACTGGATGAGCGCAACAGCGAAATCAAGACCTTGACCGCTCGACTCGACTCGGCACAATCGCAGCTGAAGAAGGTTGAAGAGCAAGCTGCAAAGGATAAGCAGGAACACACTTCTAGGATTAAGGATGCGGACACCAAATCTGCCGACTTGGATGCGAAATTGACAAAGGCGAACAGCGCGGCCAGCATTTCCAAGAAACTTATCGACGACCTCAGCCAACAGATCGAGGGCCTCAAAAAGGAAAAATCAGACAGCTTAGCCAAGATTGACGAGCTTACCAAGAAAATCGACTCTTCGCCGGCATCTGCACCCGTAACTAATGCTGCTGCTTCCGTCGTTGGAGGGCCCTCTCCCACCGCCAGCACTGCTACAAGTGGAAGCAACTCGAAGAAGAAGAACAACAAGAAGAAGAAGGGTAAAGGTGGAAGTGCTACTCCTGCTGCTGCTGCTGCTGCATCCGCTACCCCGGCTGAGGAGGAGGAAACCAAGGGCGCCCCGAATGGTGGTACAGATCAGGCGATCATTGCCGGCAGTACATCGAACGCAGTCCTGGAGAGTGAGATTGCGAAGCTGAGGACCGAGGTTGAGACGAAGGACAAAGAAATCGAGAAGCTTTCTAAAAAGCGTAAGTCTGAGGAAGATCTTCGTGAGGAGATTGAGAATTTGCAGGAAAACCTGCTCACCATAGGGCAAGACCATGTGGAAGCTAAAGAGAGGATCAAGGGGCTTGAGCAAGAAAAGGCGCGTCTTGAAAATCAGATTGTCGAGCTCCAAACCCAGATAGCATCGTCGCAATCCGAGGCAACCCACAACTCCAAGACTAAGAGTGACTTGGACGAATTGCGAAAGGAATATGATGACCTCAAGGGGAAATCTGCTACTCTGCAATCCGATCTAGGGGCTGCCCAGCAGCTGGCGCAAACTCGGTTCAAGGACCTGACGGATCTCCGGGCGGTTCTCCAAAGCGCACAACCAGAGCTGAAGAGTCTGAGGGAAGACTCTGCAGCACTCAAGAATGCCAAGGAAGAGCTGAGTGCTAGAGCCAAGGAGCTGAAAGGCATGGAGAAGAAGGAGAAAGACTTGAAACGTGACTTGAGCAAGGCTCAAGAAGTTTCGTCCGACCGTGAGAGAGAAATCAAGACACTGCAAGAAAAACTCAAGGCAGAAAGCACGAACAAACAACGCGCCGAAGAGAGCAAGCGAACAACCGAGAAAGACTTGCGACGTGCCGAAGCCGACAAGATCGAGTGGAGCGCCAAAGCCGAAAAGACGGAACGAGAACTGCAAAAGGCACAGGACGAGCTCAACAAGCTACGTCCCCGCGTCAAGGACCTAGAAGAACAAATGCACAAACTGCGGCGAGACAAGGCCGCCTCGCAAGAGGAAGCCGAATTCAAGTCCCAGCAGTACGCCAACGCCCAGGGCATCCTAGCCAGTATGCGAGACCAAGCCACAGAACTATCGATCCAGCTCAAAGAATCCAAATCTCAAGCCGAATCCCTCGAAGAAGAGCTCTCCGAGGTCCAAAGACTCCTCCAAGAACGCACGCGCGAAGGCGAAACCATGCGCAGACTCCTCGCCGACGTAGACTCCCGCGCCGACATCAAAGTCCGCGAAATGCGCACCCGGATGGAATCCGCCATCGAAGAACGCGAGCGCCTCGAAGACGAATCCAGCACCCTCGCCCGGCGCAAGAGCCGCGAAACCGAACAGCTCAAACACACCATCCGCGAACTCGAGCAACAAGTCAAATCCCTAACCCACGAGCGCGAAGACCTCGAAGAACGCCAGCGCGAATGGAAACGCCGCCGCGATGAGCTCGAGGCCATCGAGTCCAAGGCCTCTTCTGAGACGGAAGAACTGCGCTCCACGGTCTCGCAGCTACGCACTGCGCTGGATACATCCGAGATGCAGCTCCGGGAGGGGGAGAAGCAGCGCGGGGATCTGCGAACCATGCTGGATGATTCGCGGGCGCGGTACGAGAAAGTCGCGCGGGAGCTCAAGACTGCGCAGTTGAAGCTTACGACGGCGGCTGCGGCGGAGGGAAGTCACTCCAGGAGTCGAAGCTCCATGGATTCGACGAGGAGTGGTGGCGTGGCTGCCGCGGGAGAGACCATGTATCTCAAGACGATTCTGTTACAGTTCCTTGAACAGAAGGATGCGAGATTGCGGGCGCAGCTTGTGCCTGTGCTGGGGAAGCTGCTCAAGTTTGACAGGTATGTTCCATTCATTTCCCACTTCCACTGACCCCGTGTTCCTTTGCTCTTTTGAGACAAGGTATAAAAAATACGGGTGAAAGGAGAGAGAGAGAGGTCGATCGATCGATCGATATTTATTACATGGAAACGCGCGAATGTGTACATGCACAGTTGGGGAGGGGGGAATGTTTTGCTAACGAGCCGTACTTTTTTTTTTAGGAGCGATGAGCAAAAATGGGTTACGGCAGTGCAGCATATGGAAATTAAATAAGAAGAAAGACTACATACTGGAAAAGCGAGACGTCTGTGTCTATGTACAGTATCCACGTTGTGGGTAAGGCTGTACCGCATGAAGCACATACAACTACCTAGGCTTGTCATTTGCATTCACTGGCCAAGGGTGACAGCGATGGCGATGGCGATGGCGATGGCGATAGCTACAGCAAGAAAAGTTATCCAGAACGGACAGCAAGTACTAGGCTGTAGTACATACATAGGTAGCCTGCATACCACACCAAGACTGCACATCGCCCACGAGTCCAACAACCAAACATGACAAAAAAAGATGTCCTTTCCCGAAAATCCCCACATCAACACCAAACTTAGAAGATATGTACATACATAGAAATGTCACAAATTTTAAGCTTAATCTTAATTTTATACCGTACATCAAAAGCCTAATAATTACAGAGTACATACATACTCTGTACATGCTACATTGTCGGATTTTCAAGCTACTGGACTCACACCCTCATTCCGTCCACCCTACCTAGGTATGTACATTACATTAGGTAGGTATGTATGTAGTCCAGTCCGGTTTCAAAGAACAACGGCTTCCAGGCTCCGCGTAGCCTAGGTATTCATATCGATAAGACGCCCCTACGGAGTACATACCTCTTCCAAGTTCCGTCCGTCCGTACCTTTACTAAGGTAGCTCAACTTTTTAAGCCCTGGCAGTGGGATCCACAAGCCACGAGGGAACGCGGGAACTGGGCCCTAGTCATGATCCATGGATGGCATGGCGTCCTCCGGGCAAGATCCGGGGTTCAAGATCTAACGATCGGGCGGGAGATCCGCCGTGGGCCCCGGCTTTGGTTCGGCATGTCACAACGTTCCCGTCCCGGGTTGATGGCATCGCCCTACTACATACATACACGGAGTGGGCTAATTTACAAGTAGAGTCAAACTTCATCGTGTATTGAGGGGGAGATCAAAGGTAAAAAATTACAACCCTGAGCAATCAGGCCATGTGAACCCGCGTACTAAACTGAACTTGGTGCCAGAGTGGGTTGTGCCACTGGCGTTCCCAGGTCCCTACGTAGGGAGGTCCCAAGAAGCCGGGTTCAGCATGCCTGCCCAAACAAGAACCCTAAAACAATGGCATGATGGCATCTGCTGCTCTTTGATTGGAAGGAAAAGCCCAGTTTCCATCGGAGTCCGTCAGCGTCTTGCCTTGCAGTCCTGAGTCTTCAGTCTGGAAGAGTAAAGGCCAAGAAGAGCCTGTAATCAATAGAACGCCTTTCATACAATATCCTGGAAGTCTCAAATTGAACCATCAAAAAATAACTCCAGTCCGTCTCAACTGGTGTGATAAGAAGCAAGGCTGTAATGTAAGCCTGGTACACCGAGACCACTTCGGACTAGTCACTAGTGGCGGAGTCCGGATATCAAAATGCAGAAAAATAAAGGAAAACTTGGAGTGGAGTGACATTATCGTGAATGGGCCACTTTGAATTCCACTCCGGGGTATCGTGATATTCCCTAACGCTCTTTCTGTGTGTCAAACTACCGATGATGTGTGCCGTGCCGTGCCGTGCTGTGCCGAGAACTGCGACGCAATGCAAATTAACCAGTGAGCGCCGAGGGGAAAAGTGAGATGGTGATGAGCCAGAAAATGAGGACGCCAAAAATGGGTAAATAGGAGGGAGGGGGTATTGCAACGACAACGATACTGCGTTGCGTTGATTGGCCATAGCATGCGTGACATGTCGATCTGAAGTGGCAAGCATCAAAGTCTCGGAACAGATGAGAAACCATCGTGTCGTCTTGACGGTTTGTACCAATAGTCGTTTGTTCGTAATCATTATTGAATCATGAGACACCTTTTTCAAAGAGGCGTGTAAAAGTTTGTGTCTTGTCGTTTGCCATCACAAAAATTGACTGATCCAGCGAGGGTCTAGCCAGCCAACCTTTTCAAAAGCAGTCCACAGTTTGGACGCTTTGTTGACGTCAATTTTACAAGCCTGCTGTGCATCCGTCTTACGAAACTCCTTTCCGGTGCGGTAACACTGGAGGCGACGTTCAAAGATGCGGCGCTTGCTGGTCAGATATGTAGCACAGTCCAGACGTAGATTGCCTGCCAAGACAAGCTCATCAGGATGAAGAAGGCTAGCGGAAGGATCGCAGCTGAGATCAATGGGCTGTCCTTTCCAGTCCACTTTGAGACTGTTGGCCCGGTCCGGCAGAGTGTCCAATGGAGGACAGTAATCGACAAGGGACCTGAAGTCCTTGTCTTCGCGGTTAGGAGCAACGACCCGCCGGGTTGGTTCAGGTGTTGCGCTAGTGCGACCGGCGGGGGGTCTAGTTCGGGGAGATGGGCCTTTCGTGGTGGCCTTTGTACGGAGAGGACGAGCTTGTGGTTTTGACACTCGGTCGGCGCGGTGCTTGTGTGGGGGTTTTGCGGCTATGGGTTTGGCTGGCATGAGGGCATGATATTTCTGAGCACCAGCGGCCCGTCGGTCCGCTTCCAGGAAGGCCCGCTCCTTGCGAAGCCATCCTTTTCTGTCGGCAGTATAGTGCTTCATGACCTGAGAGCGGAATGTGAGGACCAATTCGTAGTCCTCACGTCGGGGTGGCGGAACAGCCCCGAATATACTCTGCGACCTGGCTTTGACATGCTCGTCGACAATTCGCTGGTGATGTTCAAGTTCAGCAGGTGCGAACAATGGCTGCTGCGCAGGAGGACTGGCTGGAGAGTGCTCGTCAATCGGATACAAGACGGGGTCTTTGACCATCTGGCTAGGTATCGTGGCGGGCAGCGAGTGGGCAGTGGCCAGTAACTTGCTGTACGGTGACACTGGTGGCGACATTGGCAAGGGCAACGGCTGCTGCGGCGACAACGTCGACGACGACGTTGCCTGCTTGCCACTGCCATTGCCGCTCCTCGATCTCCTCGTGGCCGGACAGGCTTGATGAAAATTGTCGAGAACAGCCTCGGGTGGTGACATCAAACTGGCGATGTTGGGCCTTTTGTGGTCCATTGATGGCATTGGTGCCGGTGGTGGAGCCATTGACCCATGCAGCTTGTCGGTTAAGTGAGAATGAGATAGCATGGAAGATTGAGATACTCGTCGATTCATGGATGCAGAACCCGATGATGTAGATGTAGAAAATGATGGGGATGTGGACGAAGGACCGAAGGTGAAGGACGAGAAAATGGATGGTCGGCGAGGTACAGACGACAGGGCCTGTTTCTTCTGGTCGAAAGTGGTGGAAGTCTGCGCCGAGTTATTAGCAGATGCCGTTGGTTTGTCAGCCATAATAAACGACGGGCTGTACAACCGATGACTGTGCTGTGACTGAGACTGCAGCAGTGACGTGAATGCACCAGTAGGGTGGCGAGGGCTTTTGTTCAGGGCAGAACAGAGCCGTGCGATGGGCAAGCAGCGCAACACTGTCCGAGATGATGGAGGGTGAGAAAGTCGGAGACTGCAGCAGTTGCACAGCCGAATTTGGAACACGTCGCAAACGCCCTCTTCTTGTGCAAGAGGAGAAGGAAGGGTACTCGGTAGCACGGGATTGATGGCAACAGCACAAATGCGGAGCAAGAGGTGGAATTGCCCGCGTCTTTATCTTTTCTTTGTCCTCGTAGTCGGAAGTTGTGATGGTTGGTGTCGGTTTGTCTGTCTGGAAATCTCCGAGGACGGTGTTTTTGATGGAGGAGGGGTGGGGTGATCAATTGCTTGTCAACTTGTTCGAGACGGCACTGATTCTGGTCGTAGTGATTGACCTCAATGATTCAAGTGAATTCAGTTGCTCAATGGTGCCAAACTGTCGTGTGCGATGGCGTCTGGAGTATTGAACACGCAATTTCGCAATTGACCGTTCACGTTCGCGAATCAATTCACGGGGCTACTCAGAAATCTGGCTTCGTTTTGCCACGATTAGGGGACGAGCAGTGCCAAGCAAAGAGAAAGATACGACGGCGATGATGGGCTGGCTCAATCTCAGCCAGCGCCCTATGCTGCGCTGTTTCAAAACAACAATGACTGATGATGCTGATGACTCCAATGAGTCAAACGCAGGCCAAGCAAAGCAGGGCCCTTGGTTGATACCCAAAAGTGGACGACTTGCTGGGTCGCACCACCAATGTCCAGGAAGAAACAACGCCGGGACGAGGGCACCAGTGTACACCAGTCGGAGCACACACACCCCTCTTTTGTGAAGACGAGGCCGAGAGGCGTCAGGCGGGTGTCAGTGGGATTTGGCTGGAAGAGTCAACTGAGAGAGTCTCATGCAGTTCCGATACGGGGCGGAGAGCGTGTGTTTGTGTTGTTAGCACCTGAAAACCCCGATCACTTGTTCGAGGTTTGTCTTGATTTTCAGAGCAGTCGGAAGCAACGAAATATGATTACGTTCAAGGCTGGATCGCTTTGCTACGAGGGAGCGGTCGCCGATGCCGCCGCTATATAGCCAGAGTTGTTTGACGTCGATGCTCGTAATTCGGAAATGTTGAGGGCGATTGTTTGCAGCAGATGTTTATGTAGCAGCGAGAAAGACTAAAAATGTACTGTCGAGTGGAACTCTGCATTACCCGAAACGCTTTAGTGAGGCGGCACAAGCATTGAGATTTTCGAAAAAGAAGCACGGCGACTGCTCGTGGTGTTTGCTGGAGACAAGTTCGATCTGAAAAGGAGCCAGACCGAGGCGGAAAGGTGGAAAATGACGAGATCAGATGCTTAATTTTCTTGGCGAGAGCGAGTTTGATTTCTTCACAAGGACCCGAGCGAGACTTGATAAAGCGGAATCACCTACAGCAACCTGCGAAAGCACGAGTTCTGATGAGGACTGATAGGGGACAATTCGAGATCGAGCGCGACGAACAAGCGTGCAAGTGACTTCGAGAAAGAGGGCGGGAGGAACATGGAGGTGTGAACGTAGCAAAGGGAGTCGTGCCTACGAGTACGAACGCATGTCAGTGGCCAGTGGTCACTGGGGTCAGTCACTGCTGCGCCTGCCTACCCAAGATTCGGCACTGTGGTGGCTTCACTGTGGCGTGAACGGTGAAGGAAGGGCGATCATGGGAGCGACATCGCCCGAGTTCAGCGCTTGGCACGGGATGGCTTTGCTGCCGGCGCAAGGCTCAATGCTCCCCAATGACCACTAAATGCTTACGGCACCTGATGCAGTTCAATTGCGCTTCCCATTCCCCGAGCGTTCGGTGTTGGTTTGGGCGCATTCTCCAGGCCTCCGAGGACTGAATTGCCCAATGAACAAAAAGCGCCTGGGCTGTTTGATACAGTGCATGCGCACGGTGCTGGCCGGCAACTTCAAAAGGAAGGCACGAGTAATAAGGCCGGGGGCAGGCATGGCAGGCGCAGTTGCAATACGGAGTAGGTAGTTACATATGTACTGTAACTATAACAGAACTTGCTTTTTCACCCTGCGTGTTGCTCTTGCTCATTCTCTCGACATTATTGGCTCTTACGGAGTACGCTCCAAATGCCATGTCGATCCTGTTGTTTGCTCCATGTCTATTCCTGTACCTGTGCCTGTTGAATTTCCATTTCCGGCGGTTATGCCTGGTCTGTTCCTCTTCTCTGCCTCGAGCTCTGACCTTCTCATTGTCCCTACGGAGTATACTCCCTCATGCATGTTTGACTTCGGATTCACCAAGGCGTTCTTATTCGCAGCTGCATTTTAGCACGTGTAGGGGACTGAGATCGACTAGACTCACCCCTCACCCGCCTGCCTTCTCTCGTCCAGTCAGCTGGCGCCATCAGCACAAGGTCATCAGGCACACCATCACTCTCCACCACTCTTGAGTCTTGTCCACTCTTGTCAGGTGTGATTCGCCGATGTCCCAGTTGACCAGAGGTCCAGTACTGAGCAGCATTCGAGCCGCTGCTTCAGATAGGTAGATGCGGATTTGCCAACATCTCGAGCTTTGACAAAGCATGGACAGAAGTTGTTTTCTTTCTCGTTGTGCCGAGAATCCGGTTCATCTACTGAAGATAGATTGCCATCGCGATTCGTGTATAGGCTGGAGCCGGAGCCGGAGCTGTTGATAGCTTATCACATGAAGTCATAGAGGCTGTGTGAGGCTGGATCAGATCGATCCGACAGAAGGATAAGTATTGTGGTAATGATTGGGAGCCGGTGCAAAAGCCCAGCCCCGGCGGTCTACCTATCTCGACAAAAGTGCTCACTAACAGGACACTGTAGGTACGCCAACGTGCATGGAAGTGCCGAGACATCGTCACTATCGTGACGATTTCATCACGAAGCAATTCAATGAGCGTCTCGCTGTGTACTCTGCAAATACTACCAGCTTCTTCATGCGTCAAAGCAGCAAGGAGATTACATACTTTTGCGTCAACGTCTAAAATCCAGCATCAGGTAAGGCGTGATGGGCATGGGCTGTAATTATGCCATACCGCCATGCTCGCCGCCAAGACTATCCAATCGTGCGCGTCTGGGTTGGTGCGGTTGCGAAAGGGCGGAACGACGGGCTCAACCTGCGATAACTTTTATCAAGTCCCTGCCCAGGCCTAAATTCTATCAGGCATTGGATCTTTGGACTCGTTTCAACACGACTTCAATCTGAACCGAACCAGTTTCAATCAATCCGAATGGAGGTTTTCTGCTCATGATGGCACGCAAGGCAACGGCAAAGTAAAAATGACCGTGATATTGAAACACGATGAAGATTGCATCTTTTCTGGCACTGAATGAGGCTGGGGAGTGGGCTGATCACTGATGGGCCTGATGTAGTCGTTTCATGCCCAATGGCGGAGCATGCAAAAAAGCGACCAAAGGATGAGACAGCATACATCACCACTCGCATTACACCTACTGCGGTCTTCAGTCTGAGCTTTGCGCCGTGCTAATAACGGACGACGAATTGCTTTGGAGCGGCAGAAATAGCTCAACACAAAGGGCAGTACATAGTCAGTATGTACGGTTGTAACTTGTACCTACCTACCTGTGCCATATGGATAGAGCCGAGAGTAGCTATCAGGGCGGAGAGTCAGAATGCAGCGGCAATGCCAAGTGTTTCGCATTTCCGTGCGGGGACTTCACCAGATACATATGTACATACCTATGTAGGTACAATGTACTTTGGCTGCCTAGGGATTTTGTACTTTTCTAGGTCAGCTAATTACAACAGGATCACCACCTGGCACCGAGTCAATTGGAGGCTGTCATCTGACAAAGAGCGTTTATTGGTCAATTACTACCCGTTGCACCACATCTCAAGCAGCAACAAGTGCCATTGCATGAAATTAGAGGCCAATTGTTCGTGCAACCTGGCCTGCCAATGGCGGCGAGAACGAGGACAGCATGAGTGACTGATAACATGTACATACGTCGGACAGCACTGAGCAAAGACAAGTAACAGGTCTATTTCTGACTCCAGAACGATGGCAACGCAAGTTACGCAACGCAACGCGATGTGAAAAGTGAGAAGTCCAGTACATACTGTCTGTTGCACTCGACTCCCAGTTTTACTGTCACAGGCTCACAGCTGAGGATGCTATGTACCGACCTACTGCGTCTGCGTAGTTGCATACGCGCCACGACGTCGTATGGAAAAGCGGGCAAAGAGTGGCTTGCGCGGGAAATACCTCCCGAGTCCCATCCTTTTGCCTATCGGAGCCTCGGAGTTTGTGCAGATCGCGTGAGTTCAGAGTGATCAGAATCATCAGAGTCACAAGACGTGGGGTCAATAAGATGGAGTCCTGGCCGTCAAGGTCAAATCAATGAAGTTGTCATCGAAATGCCTAACCGCGTTGACCAGCCAGCCCCGAGCCCCGAAACGACTTGTAACTTGTAACTTGTAACTTGTAACCTGTGACGACGTCGCTCTAGGCTGGCTGGATTGCCACTCAGCAGATACATACGGTACCTATTGCGCCGGCGGCCGAATGGATGCAGAGGTTCTCAAATGGAGGAAGGATACCTACATAGGTTACCTAGCAAACGACTCGACTCGACTGGAAGCAACAGCTGGCGCAATTCAGAGATGGGCACTGTGCGACAACGCCCGCCTCATCGAAGGCTGATCGATTCATCGGGTCACACACCAATGCCATCTACCTATGCACATGCTTCCTTTCTCTCCGTCGCTTCGAGTTCCCGTTCCCGCGTGCCTTGACCCAGTCGGTTCCCGTCCTTGTGTTTTAGTCTCTCTCTTTGACGCACTTTGCTGTTTGCGTCTGAACAAGGGCAGGCAACATAGGTATTGATTATGGCCCATAGGAAAGAAAGCATTTTCGAACCAAAAAAGCCCATCTTAGCCACGACGAGGTCCGCGTCGCTGTTATATATGCATAACGCCATGCTGACCATGAGCAGATTGTCAGAGGCTCAGACTGTTTCCCGTTTGAATAAGCGCCGGCTTCGTGGCTTGGGGCTTGTGCCGTCACCCGTCAGCGTGAAAGGAAAAGTACAGGGGAGGGGGACCGGGACAGGGATAGGCACAAAGTGCGGGGACACAAGCAGCCAATTGTTTGTTCTTGGCGGCTTTGAGTTGGGTAGCAGGTATGTAGGTATGTACCTACCTACCTGTACATATTGTAGTTTAACGGTTGATATCTTGGGACGATAAACACGCGGCGGCGGAGGCGACGGACCTCGACTGGTCATGTCTACCCTACCTTGACGCATAATTCACGCCATTTTCGGGATAGAGAGGGGAGCACCATCACAATCAAAAGATGGGATTAGGAAATGCCGGAGCTGCGACGCGTGGGGCGCGTCATGTCGACGCCCGCTGCCGGGTACATATCTGTACTTCCCGAGAAGAAGCATGTGAAGTCATAATTGGCATGTAGTTCTGAATAATTACATGTTTGTACCACCGTCGCACAGAGACTTATTGAGAAGAAAGGTATGAGTGGGATAATGAGTGTGTAAGTCGTGTATTCGCTCTCCGTATTCGACCGTCGCTGTTGACGTCCCGCTCGTCGTTTTGAGCTCGGTGGCGCTAGATATAGTTCAGCAGGACCTGGAAACCATTTCGGACGTCAAAGGGGCCGAAGTCCGCAGATTTCGCGAATTCGGACCGGTCGTCTTGAAAATGGCCGATCAAAGGCCAAAGATAATACTTGACTGAAGTTTCTACGTTTGGCCATCTGTTTGAGGGTATCTTGATGTGGACAGCTTTCTCTCTAATCCCAGGATTTTGCAGAATTCGACCAAAAATGCCGAAAAGAGCTGGGAGACCTCTGTCTAGAACAACTTCCTCCGAGGAACCGTAATGACGCCGTACATGATCCGACCAGAGCATGGCTATCTGTGCCGCAATGATAGACTTGTGACAAGGTACGCATATCTTCATCGAATCCATGTTGTCAAACGGCATCGACTTGGGTGCCACCGGCACCTTCTGAAAAGCCGAGTCAAATACCGGCAGCGGATGTAAGAGGCCCGGTATCTTGCCGTGTGCCAAGCAGTTCCTGACGTATACGTCCCGGAGGACTTCTCCCATATGTCGTGACCAGAAGTGACTGTCCCATACCGGACGCATCATCTTATTCGGCCCAGGTGGCAAAGTGCTTTGCCTGTATGATGTAGATATTCTAGCACTTGCGTGCCGCAAGTCGTCTCTTTTGAGAAACAACGCCAACAATCAGGCTATAATTCGCGTAAGGATTCGAATCAGAGATAACGGTATGTCCCAAATGACACTTGACCTACGAGATCAACAGGAAAGTGGTGACAGCGCGGTCGCCACGCACACATGACATGAAGATGAGAATCGCTCGTAGGTCAGGTTTCTTTCGGGACACCGGTTTTCCTGATCGATTCCTTACGCGGATCGTAAGTCTGATAGTTGATCGTTGACGTCGTAGCCTTGCGTGTCAATTCCATGCGCGAATCACACCCTAAGGTCAATCCGCGACATTGCTCTGTGCAACGAAGAATTGTATCAGGCTACAATTTGCAAAAGAAATTGAGACGCGTCTGCGAGACACAACGCCAACAATCAGCCTATGATTCGCGAAAGGATTCGAATCAGAGATAACGGTATGTCCCAAATGACACTTGACCTACCTGCGAGATCAACAGGAACGTCATGACAGCGCGGTCGCCACGCACGCATGACATAAAGCTGAGAATGCTCGTAGGTCAAGTTTCTTTCGGGACCCCCGTTTTCCCTGATCGATTCCTTACGCGAATCGTAGTCTGATTCTTGACGTCGCGTCTCGCGTCCCAATCCCTTTTGCAAACTGTAGCCTAAACGTCTTCTCTATCGTACAGAGAGCTTGTCGAGTCCTTGCGTGAACCAAAAACCTAAGATCAATCCCGAGATTAGCCGAGTCAAGATTTGCGATGGATCATGGCAGCACCCCTTTCGAGGATTGACTAATACGAGACATCTCACTCCTTTGTGCAAATGCGGATCGCTACCCGACCGACGAAGCATGCTGGTCCAAAGAGCTGCCAGAATCGAGAATTTGCTGACGTACACAAAGGCATGACCAGTGTTGAGCTGAGTGCGCACACTGGATTCTGCAAAGAGGACCGAGACTGTACATATGTACGAGGAGCAGCTTGAACATCTCACTGACATGGCTCGCACCGTGTAAGACAACCGTACGTGGTTCTCAAGACATTATGTCGCCTGAAATTGGATCTCACTACCTCGTGAACTAGTTGAAGAATAAGGAGCAAGATTTCGCGCACAGTGGTTGATGCGATGCGTGTCACCCGACCCAATCAGTACTGGGCATGACAACGTATTCTACGTAAGGGCTCAGCAGTCAGGACTCAGAGGACTGCAACATCTCAGTAGAATGGCAATCACGGGAGCCAATTTTTTGTAATGCTTGCTTCTTATTTATTGCGACGTAAGAAGCTTCAAGGATGCCCTGCTTGCCGCCTCTTCCGTATGAGGCCGTCACCACAACACCAAAGGCCTGGCCCCAAGATTAGCTCCTAAGCCACCCGCGAATCCGTCCCCCGTCCTACTTCAAGCATCAAACGAACTTATCCAAGACGCCGAAAGGCGAGGTGTTGTTATTCCGAGGCTCCCCCGGTCTCGCCGGCGAATCCAGCCTCGATGACGGCGTCTGGACCGTGGAGGCCGAGCCCTTGGGGCCCGTGTTGCGTTGATAGCATTTGCGTGAATGCATTCAATACTAAACGAGCCCCAAGGGCTCGGCCTCTACGATCCAGACGGCCGTCATCGAGGTTGGATTCGCCGTCATAACAACACCTCAATCTGTCTCGGCGTCTTGGAAAGCTTCGTTTTATATCTGGGGTAGGGATAGGGAGGACGGGTTCGTGGTGGCTAAGATGCTGATTTTGGGGCCGGACCTTTGGTTTCGTGGTTTACGAATCTCGATGAAGAAGTTGCCATTGCCAAAGCGCTCTTTGAGCTATTAGCTATCTGAATGATATAGGCGATGGTGCGGGCAGGCGGGTATACAAAGACTTACATACAGTAGAGGCAGAGCCCCCTAATGTCACAGATGGCATCGCGAAAAGCCTCAATTGAAGAGAGTGACGGCACGGGCGAGCGTGTGTGTGGGCGAGGGAAAAAAATATTGTCAACGAACAAGTGGACACATTCGATTTTAGCGTGGCGTGGCGACGACTCACGAGTCACACATTGATTCGCCGGAATTGGGCGCTCCAGTCATTGCCATTTTCTTCAGGTTTTACAGGTACGTAAAGCACATTGTAATGCAACAGAAATGAAGTGAATTACATATAGCTGGGGTTGTACTTTTTTTCCCTTCCACTTTCCAGGCACTCAATACGTAATGCCAAGCTTCCAAATTTGCTTCATGTCGTAGGGTCATTGAGCGCAGGATATTCTGCCGTCTGCTTGCTCGCTATCATCTCCGTGTGCTCACGTGCTCATATCCGCCATCAAGTGCCGCTGATGTGAAAGACACTGACGTTCTGAGGGCCAAATGCTTCTGCCGAGCTGCTGTCATGGACATTGGCGACATGTGGTTCTGTCGGTAGAGCCTTTTGGGCCACTTTGACGATTCGCAATGATGCATACTGCTCTTCATTCATCTATATTCTATAACAAAGCGTGACTCGTGGGATATACATATGTACTGTAAATCATGCAAATATTTGTACAAATGTAAACCATACATATCAGTATATATACGTATGCGTGTATATACACACGTGCATACCACCTCTCTCACGTAAAGTCATACACCATCAAGCTCTCCCGCCCATCACTAGCCTCCTTCAGCACCACCACCATCTCGTCATCGAAGCCAACCCAGTTCTTCCTATCCTCTGCATCTGAGTCTGCGTCAGGGTCAGGGTTTACGTCGGCAGAGGTGCGCCGCGATGACTTTGACCTGGCTGCTTCGCTCGTCCGCCGCAGACCCATTGATGACTCCTCCCGTGGTGGACGTCTGGGCCGCAGCGCCACACTGCTCCCTCCCACGCGACCTTCTAGTTCCCAGACGCGGATCTCGTTGCCGCGTGTGCTAATGCTAACGGCCTTACCGCGGGGCGTGATCTCGGCATCGGAAATACCCGACGTATGGCCCCAGAGACGGATGCCGGGGGATATGGACAGCGAGGAGGCGGTCGATGTGCAGATATGGAGAAGCAGTGTGTTGTCGGGCAGGGTGGCGAGTAGATAGGGGTGACTATAACATAAGCGTATAGGACCGTCGTCCTGGTCATCGTCTACCATCACCAGCCCCAACCCCCTCCCATCTTCCTCCTCGTCTTCTAGATATCGAATAGGTGGTGGGGGGCTTAGTCGATTGGAGAAAGACCGCGATGAGGGAGACGACGTCATAGGTGGTTGGCGTGTCCGTATAGGCAGCGAGTATGCCACCTTGGATGCGACGACCATGTCTGGTTTGCTAGTCCCGGAGGTGGCACGGGAGGTTTTGATGTCCAGATCTTGAATGCCTATGCACCAACCACCTATGCCGTCAAAGGTGTAGGCAATAGAGGCAACCACTGAGCCTGTCGTGGGACGGATAGACAGGGCCAGTGGAGGGCGAGTACTATGGGATTTGAGAGACGTAAGGAGTCGCGGTCGAGGCAAAGCTGCGGGTGAGCCTGTGCTTTTCAATTTGTCGCCATCGCCATCGTCGTCATTGGCGCAATACACACGCGATGGTGATGATGCCGGCTCTTGTTTCGAGTTCGAAGTCTTTTCAGAACCTGCATCGGTAGGGAATGTGTTGGCAGCGGCGACGTGTGCGTTGCCGAACGAGAAGAGGGAAATAGATCCTAGTCGCGACGCTGTCAGAAGATACGGATGCGCGTATGTAATGGCCACGAGGTCGCCGAGACAGCTCTTCGCGTGCCGGTAGCAGAGGCTGAATTTCGTTCTCTTGATGTCCAGCCTCCAAACTTCGAAAGTGCCATCCTCATATCCTATGGCGACATCCAGAACGCGCATGTTAGCGAGTAGAACGTCGTCTACGGCAAGACATGTAGCCTGACTGAGTGTATCCGTCCTCGGTAGAGCAGTTTGCGCCACAAGGCGCCGCATCTTGAGGTGCCATGCCCGCAGCCCAGATGTCCCGTCCACAGTGACAGCCAGTCCATCGACCACTTTCACCAGAGTCTGCCATTCTGCTCCAGGCACCTGTGCTTCATCAACATCAACATCGTCATCTTCATCATCATCATCATTATCATTATCAATATCATCAACAGCAGCAGCATCTTGCTCCACGCGACGAACTTGAACTTCCTCCACAGCGCAATGGCCACGAGCCCAGTTGTCCCTCAGTCGGTATTGCTTCTTCCAATCGACGGAATCCTGATGCACGGCTGATTGACCCTCGGCAGATGTCGCAACGAAGCCGCCCCTTCGACCCCATCCACCATCGGCCCAAATGAACCTATCGGCCGAGTAACGCAGCTTGCTTGAGCTGCGCGTAGAGCCAGTGCGAAAACCAGGTATTCTGCAGGCACGAGGCAAAATGAAGCGGAGATAATAATGCGGCCGCCAGAGGTGGGAATCCGAGGCGATGCGGTTGAAGCGCCGACAGACGGGGGATATCGCCAGCAACGTCTTCTCATCCAAGAAGGAAAATATACGCATCAAAAGCTCGTCGGAGAGGTCGGTAGTGTGGTTGGGATCGAGGAACGCCCGCGGTCGTTTTGCCTTGGGTTCCAACAAAGGCTCTTGGCCGGGAGTCGCATCACGATGGCGGGCGGCAACGCCGTTGCCTAGACTATTCTCTTCACAGCCGTCTTCGTCGTTGTATTCAACGAGCTTTCTTTTCACAGGCATCGTCGCTGCCATGGAGTGTGAGTTTTCGAGCGGCAGTGCTGCATGAATGCGCGCGCTTTCCCCACGGGCCAGAGGCGCCGCAGTTCGAGATTGACAGACAGCCGTGCCGTGGGTGAGGCGATGGAAGAAATGAAACTACATGAAGGAGGAATCGGTGAGAGGAGGCGCAAGCGCTGGAGGTGGCTCAGGATCGCAAGACTTGCACCGTTGCAGCGAGATTGTCGAGAATGACGGAACGGTTGCAGTGGCGGTCGAGACGAGATGGAAGAATACCTAGACGCGCTAGAAGTGGGGCCGATTTGGCTGCGTTCGAAAGGTACACTGAAGCGCGAGGCAGCAATATATGTACAAGCCGCCATGTCTTGCAGAGGGCGATGATCTCAAAACGCAGTTCTTGAGCTCTTGAAAATGCAAGCAGGTCATTCTACATGGTATCATGTTAAATCCGGAACAGCAATCGCTAAAAAATTCGCAAAAGGCAGCGCCACACACCTGCTTCTACGCTGCCCGCGCCCCCACGATCTCCTGCACCACCTTGGCCGCTGCCTTTACGATCAGCTGGTGCTCGTGGACATGAATCCTCTCCTTCAACTCCTCCAGCTCCTCGCCCTTCCACTCGATCTCCTGCACCAATATGGGCTCACCCCTGTCCACCTCATCAATCACGTAATGGGCCATGATGCCCGTGCGAGTCATCCGCCCAGCCTTCAGCTCGTCAAAAGCTCGCTCAATCGCCATGGCTCCATCGAACTCTCCTAAGCAAAAACATCAGAGTGAGTGAATTATTCCTTGGCAAGAGAACACAGTGCTTCATAAAAACGTACCAGGTAGTGCCGGATGCATGTTGATGATGCGCACGCCTGCTTTCTCGAGAGGTTCCAAAAAAGCAGACGAGAAGATATACATCCAGCCAGCAAGGATGATCAACTCAGGCGTCTCCCTCTGCGGTGACAAGATCTGGGCCGCCAGCGCGGCATCGTAGCTACGACGGCCCTCTGCAATCTTGTTCTCGTCTGCCTCTCCCTTGCGCAGGAACCCGTTACTGATGAGATTGAAGTAATCCCAAGGAATGCCTGAACTCGGTAGATTAGCTGCAGGCCTCTGCAAACATGACAGGCTTACACGAGGTATTTCTTTCTTCTTGTTTTAGCACCGTAGGATCTTGGATTTTCAACACGAACCTGCCTTCTCCGCCCGAACGATGGCGTGTGCATTTCTCCGGTTGGTGACCAGCGAGATAATGCGGCTATTTGGGAGCCGGCCCGTCGATGTCGCATCAATCAGAGCCTGGAAGTTGGAGCCAAAGCCGGAGGCCATGACCAGAATCCGACATGGCGACTCTTGCGACTCAGCCATTGTGAAAACGATGGGCGCTGACGCTGAGAAGAGCTGAGGTGGTAGGACGCGTGCCGCCCTCACAAATTCACGCTGGTTGAAGTCGCATGTCTAAATATTTTGCGCCAAGATATGATATCACGTGACGCGTGGTCACCTTGGTTCCCAGCCCTTCCAGGTCCTCATAAAACATCCCTCCTCCCACAACTCCAACCTTGACCGCAGCCCTCGAAACCTCAAGCTCGTTTCTTCGCCTTCATCGACCTCTTAACCCATTCTTGATTTTCTCTTCATCATCTTCATCATGGCCCCAGGTACGAGAACTGCTGCACGAGGCTCGGAGGCCCCCGAGCCTCAAGTCAACAACGACCAGCAGGTCCCGCCCCTTGCGACAACTGCGGCAACTGCGACACCTGCGTCAACTGCGACAACTCCGACGGACGACGAGATGGCCGCCCTGCGGCGCCGACTCGCCATGGCGGAACTCCAAAAGAAAATCGCCCAGGCAAACTCCGAACGCCGCGCATTCGAACAGGAGAACGCCTCCAACTTGGCCCCCAAGGCGCAGGGCTCAGCCGCGCCTGGCGCCCCGCTGACCGACCCAGCTGAAACAACCGATGAGAATCTGAATCCTATTGTTATTAAAGTCCAGAAGTTACTTGTCGGCGTGGCCACCGACGACATCAACGACGTTTACACTGGAAAATTCGAGCCGTGGAGCCTGATCCGCTTCCATCGGTCGCGCACGGTGAAAAAGAAGAATTATACCACAGCGGACTACGGACCCAATCCCGTCGTCTGGGCTTCCTCATTTGTGAACTACATGTTCGTTTATGGGCACCTCTTCCACGAGAGACACCTAACCTTCGACGTCCTCCTGGCCATGAACAGGTTCTTGGAATTTATGTTGAACAAATCCGAGGCCTACCAGTGGAAATCCTGCCTCGAATACGCCATGAGGCATCACCAGTCCGTCAAAGCGGAATGCATCCACAGTCCCGAAGCTTGGCTCGACCACCCCCGGATCCGGATCTACCACGACTTCAATCATTTTTCCGCCCTTCCACCATCGCAGTCGACGTCCCAGAAGCGTCAGCGGTCCAACACCAACCACGCGTGCAAGAACTTCAACAGTGCGAAGGGTTGCACCTACCGATCCTACAAGTAACTTCTGGACTTGAATATTAATACAGATTCTCACCGGGGCGCTAGGCGCGGCTGAGCCCTGCGCCTTGGGAGCCAAGTTGGAGGCGTTCTCCTGTTCGAATGCGCGGCGTTCGGAGTCTGCCTGGGCGATTTTCTTTTGGAGTTCCGCCATGGCGAGTCGGCGCTGCAGGGCGGCCATCTCGTCGTCTGTCCGAGTTGTCATCTCCAGATTCGTACTCGGGATATGCAGGCATTGCCGGGGACAGACATGAGGACATTGGAGCATTGTTACCGCTGGCTCTTCCCCGCGTAATTTCTCTTTGTGATCCCAGCCACTGCACATTGATGTCGAATTTCGGCCTCAGGCCTCTTTGAATGAGAATGATTTTCTCCCTGTCAGGTAGGTCCATGGAATCCGACCTCGCTAACAGGTCCTCAAATCACATCCGGTATTCATCGAACCGCTCCCTCGGTTTCTGCGTAATGACTCGCCTGTCCAAGTACATCCAGTTGGAGGCGATGACAAGCATGACGGCGGAAGCGTGCGCAGAACGATTTAAACAGTGCTGGTGGCGTTTCCATGGGTTCCCGACGCAACTGATTTCAGATCGTGGGTCGGATTGGGTCGGACAATTTTGGTCAACCTTGTGCTCTTTGGTGAACACAGAACAACTGCTATCGTCATCTCACCGCCCCCAGACAGACGGTGGGACGGAGAGGGCGAACCAAGAGGTTCAGGCGATACTGCGCGTTATCGTCGCGTTCTCACAGTATGATTGGCCTGGCCACCTTGCGGCGTGTCGGCTGGCGTTGAACAACCGCACATCGTCAGTCACCAGCATTAGCGCAAATAAGGCTTTATATGGATACGATATGGAATTGGTTCAGCGCGTGGGAAGTGTCGAGGGTAGCCGGACGTCTCCGAGAGGCAGGGCATTATTGACGCTCGTCCGCAGACGCGCCGAGGCCAGTCCGTAACACCTTGTACATAGAACCATAAGTCGATTTTTGCGTTATAGACAGGAAAAGTTGCCTTCGACGCTATTCTGTACAACTACCGTGGGTGAAACCTAAACAAGGTCACCCACGACTCGGGGCCACGAGTACATTGATTTTAGGTTTCACCCACGAGTACATGCCTACAAAATGCTTTCCCACAATGCCACACGGCATTTGTCGACAAAAGGGTACTTTTGACAGCCTAACTAGCACCTTCATCGCAGGTCACATGCATGTCCATTCAACGCGGATGAAAATGCATCGCAACTTCACAATGTCCCGGGACCAAACTCCAGTCAAAAACACTCCCATGAACACCTATCACCCTTTCGAAACTCTACCAACGCCCCAAACCTATAGGCTTGATCTTACAGTCCGACATGCCCAAATAACCCGTCATATACCTTGCCGACCCATCCCTCCGCAAGACCTCCCCTCGCCACAACACCAAGTCCACCCACTGCCCACAAGGCTGCAACACCAATACTCACGCCATGCACACCAAACCACCTTAACCGTCTCGTTCTCCGCGTCTTCTTGTCCGCGATAACGCCCTCCTTGCCTCTCCAGCTGTTAGTACTAGGCGCCCAACCCAGCCACTTGGCCATCCCCCAGACCATGTGTCCGCTCGCTGTGCCCAGCAACGCCAGATAGGCAACATACGATGTGAGCGGGTGTCGTGCAAACCCATGCGCCACATACGCGAGCCCAATATTCGAACTGTCCCCCTCCACAGCCAGCGGCAGAACTCGGTTCATAAACACATGCGCCGCGTAGCAGGCTGTAAACGCATAGCCCGACAAGGATATATAACTCAGGACAGGCCAGAGCCGCACTGCCCCGCTGCCATTCACTGTCCCAGACAATGATTCCTGTAGCTGTTGTAGGGCGTGTAGACCAGGCGTACGGCCCCCGTACCGCTGCATGTTCTGCCACCGCCGGAGCAGGCGCAGAGCTATTCCAGACCCAATATGTGTCAGGACAGGGAGGAAGACGATCATGGGCTCAGAAAGACTGGTCTGGTATATCTCGCGCGTCATGAGCAGGAATGTTTCTGAGCTGGGGACCGACCGGGTGACAGCTGGGATGAGGGACACATTTGTGAGGTGCAGGGCCGTGAAGATGCCCATGGCGTACGAGGAATATTTTTGCAGACGGGTGACTGGTATACGTAAAAGGAGTTAGCTTTTTGCCAATCTGTTTCATCTCGTTTTCTTGAATTATGAACCTCCCCGCAAGATGAGCAAGATGACGTGGATATATCATGTGAAGAAAACATGATTCCTAGGGGAAGACCAACGGTAGAATATTGCGCTGCGGCCTCCATGGCTACTCAAGCCGGGTGCGTGCGCTGTCCCAGCTGGCACTGTCAAATTGCGTGGCACAAAGCCCATCTCGGTGTCTTGCAGCAGCGAGTCTTTCTCATGGAGATCGCCGCCGGAGATTAAGACATCTTGGTCATCTTCGAGGGATATCGGTGATGGAGAATCGATCGGAGACGGGTCGAGTTGAAGGAGTGAGGGTGGCGTATCTTGGGTGCCTCTTCCGTGAGGGCTCCGCCCACTTGTGGTGTTCATCGCGAGGCCATGTGCTTATTCTGGATAGCCGAGAGCGGAATGAGAACGGCAAGGAGACTGAAAGGGTGGAGCAAACTGATCTTTGGGAGGAGAGATGGCGAGCAAAGGCTCTGAGGCTGTGAGGCTGTGAGACGGTGAAGGTTGCAAGTCTGCGAGGCTATGATGCGACGAATGACGTCTAAGGTAGCGAGCGGTCTGTACCTACATACCTAGGTACATACCTTGCACCTAAGGTTGAACCCTGCGCCGTGGCTAAAACTTCTAAAGTAACCTAGGCCAGAAACTGCTTCATCCTCAAACTGGGCTTTCAACAAACATCATCATCTTCTACAAGCCGCCACCGTAATCGCGCAAAATAACTTGACCTCTTCATCACAGCACACGCTTTCCAGACAGATTACTTACCTACACTTCCCGACCTCGATCCTGACCCCGACACCGTGACCTCCTCAACTTGCAATTCGTGCATCAAGCACCTACCGCCATCATGCCTCCTGTAAGCTCCTAGTCTCTCCCCTCTCCTCAATCCCTCCATCCCGAGGCCAAAAGCTAACCACAGAAACAATCTCTTACAGCGCCACCACACATTGCCTCCTGCGCAAACATCCTCCGCTCGCGAAGCTCAAAAATCCTTCTACTGCAGCCTCTGCTCCAAGGGCTATTCCCGCATGAACGACTACGAAGCGCACCTCTCATCCTACGACCACAGCCATAAGCAGCGCCTCAAAGATATGAAGGCCATGGTCCGGGATCCCAACGCCGGTGCACGAGCGCGAAAAGCAGAGGCCAAGGCGGATGGACTGGTAAGCATAAAGCTGCCAGGACAAGACACGGCGAGTACAGCTGGTGCAGGCTTCAAAAAGGGTGGATTTAAAAAGAGCGGTTTCAAGAGTGCATTTGGGGCAGTGGCGGCGGCAGAAAGTGCGGATAAGGTCACACCGTCTTCGAAGCCTGCGCTGCTTGGCAACAAGGCTGGCCTTGTCAAGGAGTCGCTTGTGGAGAGTGATACGGATGAGGAGGGATATGAGATGTATGACCCGCGCTTTCCGACCGACTGAGGCGCAATCAATGCACGAGTGATTACATACACGCACGACACGGTACCCAGACTGGACGGCAGACTTTACGATTCGTTATTGCAACATTTGATTCATGATTCGTTTCAGTCACTCCGTTATTGACCTGACCGGTCGTCTTTGGAGGTTTATGCCATCACGGGACAACAAATGGTCCCGGACCAAATATCTATCATTTCTTGATCTCGGAGGCTGCCGGCATGTGAGATGGACATGTATTGGGCAACCTGCGCAGACCGATTGCGTGCTCGCGACTAATGTTGCATAATGTTACTGGTGGTGGTGCTGATGATGCTGCTGCTGCTGCTGCTGCTGATGCTGATGCTGATGCTGCAATAGTTGCTGTTGCTGGTTCTGCTGATACTGATGCTGCTGCATCCACGGAAACGAGCCGATATGCGACAAATCCTCCTCCAGGAGTCCCATCATGTTTCGGTTTCCGGAAAACCAGTCCGCAATCTGGGCGGCTTGGCTGCTGAGACTTGCAGAGCCGGCTTCATTGTCACCAGAGTTGGTCATAGCCTGGTCCTCTGTAGGCATGAAGCCCAACTGGCCCAGGTACATCTCAAATTCGTCTCCGATGGGTACCATGTTCTGATCCTGTTGCTGTTGGGATTTGGCTTCGACGTAGAGACCAGCCACGTCACACATGACCTGACACAAGCGGTAGAGCTTGTCGATCGACTCCGATGCATCTCTAGCCTCGTTTAGAGATTCGACGAACTCTTGGAGGAGTCGCAGGTCGTCCAGGGATGCTGTTTCAATGACGTAACAAAAGAGGACGAAGAATGGAGCGAAGGGTGTCAAGAGGAGGTTCCTATCACATACTGTAAGCAAACAGAGCGCTGCTGTTCAAAAGACGAAAGACCAAAACAAGGCATCATCTTCCCCAAGTCTGTGCATAGACTTACCAGTGCATGTAAATGGATCGAAAGTACCCTCCTATCGTTGACTTCCTGGTACACTCTTGATGGACCTTCATTGCTTTGCGCGCCGTTTCTAAGCACTCATCACAGAAGCGTGTGATAGATCCCGGTGGCGCGGGTATGACTCGATACACCAGCGTTAACGTGACTTGGAATTGCACCTCATCCCCACGTAGAAATACATCAACGAGATCAGACGAATTGACAGCCTTCAGATATTGATATGTTTTCTCACGAGCTACATCTGCTTGCGTCTCAAATTGACGACACTCGCTTGCCAGGGCCTTCGCTCGATCTACCAATTCTGCCTGCGAACTCTTCAGAGCGCTTGGGCTGTACAATTGTTCATAAATGCGACTCTGGAGATAGCTCATATTGATCCAGAGCGTGGGGATCGTCGACTCAAGCTGTCCTAAGCCATCGAATTCGAATACTCGCGGAATATCTATATCGCATTCATGGATGACCGGCGCACGACCCAGCCTTAGTCCAAGGCCTTTGTCAAGTGTATACACATGCCAGAATAGTAATCGCTTTAGCCTGGCTGTGTCCGGTGTATCATGTTTCATAGATTCAGCTCGATGGTAGCCTCCCGTCTGGCAGAGCTGAGCCGCCATGCAAGATAGCTGCCAGGCGACAGAGGGTCGAGATACATCCACAGCGTAAAGGGCCTATGACACGATCAACTTGGGGATCTTTCACAAATGTGTTCCATCCAGACAATAGTGACTCTTTTTCATGGGAGCGGGAAAAAAGGAAAAGCGGGGGAAAGACTATTTACCCCTAAGAGTAGAGCCTGGACATTCTCAACTCTCGTCGCCAGAAAGAGTTGTGTATTGGCTAGGGCTGTTTCCAGGTTCGTCTGGCTTTGTCGCATGTAGACATGATATTGGTCCCGTGATGTGGGATCCGTCGCCAGCGAACTCTGCTCCATAAACAGATTGTAAAGCATGGCGTTGACGATGATGAATGTGGCATCGGAATAGTCTTCAGTTGCAAAATACACTTTGCTGCATAATGAAGTAAAATCCGGCAGTCCGACAAGCGAACACATTATGGTGAACAACGTCGGCGGAGCCGCTGATGCGAAGCGTTAGTAGGTGGACCTCACGGTGCGTAGTGTTCGTAAGAGTAAGGCTGTTACGAGCTCGGCATACGTACATTTCGCATGCTTCAAAAGGCTCACCACGGCTTGCATGGGCGGCATGGGCATCTTTGAGATTCCGCCCTGTGGTACCGGTCTCTGGAGAGGAAAACGCGGGCCATGACTTATCGATCGACGTTTTTGCATTTCAACTAAATGGCTCAGATTCGTCAAACCAGCCGCCATTTTTGGGCTGATACTTTGCAGTGAGATTCGATCTACAGCCTTCTCGAGAAACTCGCGAGCAAACGTGGTGTGAGCCACCAGGCCCGAGTCACCCCCAAGTGCCGATTCATCGTCGCTGCTTTCATATTCAAAGGTAGACCCAGCAGTCGGGACGCTGCTGCTTCCTGTTTGGGGAGTGTTCTGTAGAGTGCTGGAATCGAATTGGAATTGGCCAGATGCTGACGGGGAGGCGATATTCTTCAGGAGTATCTCAATCTTCCCGAGCCGGGCCTCGATCGAATCTATCTTTCGTTCACTAAGGACGAGGAGAACAACAGGAGATACGTTAGTGTCGATTGGCATGTTTGTCCTTCGAGTCATTTTCATTTCGGGCTCGACTCCCTATCACTATTAAGAGAATCTGCAATCCGAGGCCAATTCAGACTCGGTGTTGATCTCAGTTTGTAGTAGGGGGAATAATGAATCTTCTCAAGGCGATACTCACTATTGGGACGAAATGAGAACCCGCTGCCGAGGTTCCTTCAGCCGATGGCCGACACCCGTGGAGGTGCAAGATCGTTTGGCCGTGCGGCAATTAGAGCATGGCCAGTCTTTATCACACCGAATCTGTATAAAAATCGGCCATGGTAAGACAGGCTAGGCGTCAGCTCTGGCTATCAAAACGGCAGATGGGAAGAGTGACGGAGAGGTTCGCCAAATAGGTAGGAGTCTCGCGTAACGCAGCCCCTTAGGCATGCCGTCCCAAACATTGGGCATTTGCAAAGCCACGAAGGAGAACTTCACAAGCGCAAGCCAGTGAAAAGTCTGAGAGACGACAATTGGACCGCTGGAACGCCTCCAATACCGGCCACCCTGGATCAGAGTAGTAATATGACGTACCTTTTTCAAGCGACACTGATCACACTGAAGCACACAATGCAAAACGGCGGGTTAGCCCATTGTCGCCAGCGTAGAATCGCAAGCATGGAAGAGGATCCAAATACGACTAAGCAGCAGCAAGAGACGACGCGAGATGGTTCAGAGTCTTTTGCAGACTTGAGAGGCATATAGGCGGCACAAAAGGGACAAGAAACGCCAGCTGGTGATGACGAGGCGAAGGCCAACGTGTGAGGCACGAATACAACTTACAGCTCGTCGGCCGCTGGCATCGTCGGCAGCCGCGGAAGCGATACCTCCGTGGCTGTGGGTGAGACCCAGGCCTTGGGCTGTGTTCTGCATGGCGCTTCTTTGGGATACCCTGTCTGAGATGGAGGCTCTGTCCGAGATGGAGGCTTCAGATGGGTGCAAATGCAAAGGGGAAACGGCGAGGGCTGACGGCGAGAACGAGTGATGATTGAATTGAAATGCATGGGCCGCTGCCATTCGGCTTTGGGTGTCGGGATTGGATACAGTACGATAAGTGAAGCCCGCGAACTGGCTAGTGGTCGGAGCGGCAGAGGGAAGAGAAGGCAGCAATAGCCTCAGATAGGTGATAGGTAGCCAGACGCGATTCCCCCGCAATCGAGTTGGTTGTCCAAGCTCTGGGGCAAGTTGGTTTCTTTTGTTCTTCTGTTCCCAGCATTCAAGTGTCAAGGGGATGATGTGGTCCAAGCCAAGTCGTGTTGCAAGTCTTGGTGTATTGAAAGTTGGTGATTGACTGACTTGTACATATGTAGTTGTACCATGGGCCATGGGCCATCGGTAACCAACGAATTCGGAGTTCGGGTTCCGCGGCTCGCCGGGGAACTCAAGGGCAAGTGCTTGCCGCCCATTGGGCCGCTGCGCGCCAAAAGCTTAAGCAAAGCCCCACTTGATTCCTGGACTTGTTTGGTGACGGTTTGGTCTCCAAGCGCCGCCTTGGCGAAAACGACTTCATTAAAAGTTCATTTGCAATTCAAGCGCTCACTTTTGAATCTTGAGACTTCCGCTCTACAAAACTCCTTGGGACTGATTTTGAAAAGCGGTCAGATCCCGCTTGAGCCAGTGGCCATGATCTACAGAGCATATGGAGTAGAAGAGCACGGAATGGCTCAGTCTACCGTCCCCTCTACGTCTTATTGTTCGGTTCAGCTCCCAGCAGGCCGCGCCGTCAACCCGTAACGCGATGTAGGAGCGAATCTAGGAAGATCACGAATAGCGGACTATTACTGTGCTGGTGTACATGTATCCACAGGCTGTCAAGATGAGAGGAACAACTCAAGAGCTCAAAGTGCTCATCGCGCGTGGCTACCTACATAGCCGCATTCAGAGATCGTTGTGGACATGACGACTTACCTTACCTACCTGCCTAGGTATGTATGTACGGAGTATGATTGTGCCCATTAGGTACCTAACCTACTGAGTATCTCTGTACCTATCCGCATGCCACTATCGCCGGCTGAATTACCAGGGCAAGTTGTCTGCCATTCGCCGAGAACATGGAAGAACTTGGTCTGGTGGACCCCTTGGATCCTTGATCCCAATGAATCTTATCAATCGCGTCCATCCTATGATCTTATCTGATCCTGTTTAAACGCGCTCACGTCATGGGCATATGGGCTCCACGTTCTATTTAGCCACCGTCCTTTTTAAAAAGAGAAGGCGAAAGAATTATTCATGCACAAATACACTCGACGCATCGTTGCCATCGGAAGCACCTACACTCGTGCCTTTCATCAGACTCTGCGCATAGGACCACTTCACCGAACAATGACACAAATGTCTTCCAACCTGCAACAGGCTGAGTTGCCAAATACCTGCCAATACACTGCAAAGACAAGACAGGGAGACTACGTTGTCCAGATCGCATGGCCGCTGAGCTGGACTGAGGATCGCAAGCCACGAAAAAATGACGCATCCACATCCATCTTGTACGTAAATGATGTTCTCTGCTGGTCCACCGAGCCCAAAACTCCCCAGCCTGATACAACAGCTCAAAAGATGAAGAACAAAGTGCTAATAAAGCCTTAAAAGGTATCTCGTCGACGGGAACGCTTATTTCTTCACCGCCGTAGATGTGTCCCGACGCATTGACTTCACCAACAACACCAAGACCATCGTGGTCGGCATCTCCTACCCACCATCCGAATACGTCTACGATCTCTATCGGAGAGGCCCCGACCTCACACCCCCATCCGAAGATGGCCAGTACGAGCCAATCTACTACGACAACGGCGAGCCTCAAACCCATCTCAAGTGGGGTGAAGCAGACAACTTCCTGGCGGCGATTCAGCACGACATCATGCCCTTTGTGGAGAAGTCTCTCTTCGGACACCTATCCTTTGGAGACAAGTCCATCCGTCGAGGGCTCTTCGGCCACTCATACGGCGGACTTTTCTCGCTAAACGCGCTGTATACGAAGCCGATGCTGTTTGATGCCATCATCGCAGCGAGTCCCACCATATGGTGGAACAAAGACTCCATTGTGAACTTTCAGGAGAAGAATTTCCGTGCAGGAGCACATCCCGTGCCGGGGGGATCTTCTCCATCGCTGATTCTCACATGGGGGTCTGGCAAGGCTGAGTTTCCGGACAAAGATTGTGCGGAGGGTGGTGCGTGGAATAGGCACCACTGCGATGCAGAGGAGGATCCAATGGAGGAGAGCATGAGTGGTCTTGTAGGCCGTCTTCGAGATTCGGGGAGGTTGAAGAATATCTGGACGTGGAAGCTTCAGTCGGAGGACCATGGAAGCGCGGCGGTGGCTGGTTTGCAGAGAGGTATGTGGCAGTTTCTTCTGGGACTGTAAAGTCCTCTGTTCTATTTAGTATTTAGGGCCCAGGGGCATGTTTCGCTTTTATTACAGCACATCAGCATCAGCCCAGGTAGGAAGGGGAAAATAGAGTTTCGATTGCGCGCCAGGACTCAGGAGTTGGAGTCGCTTGTTCTCGAACTCGGGAGTTGGGTTATACCAATCGGATGGTGAGCAGAGGTTGAGCGGAAAATTTACATCTTTTATCGCTCTTCTTCGTTGTATGAAGTGCTATCGTCGATCTAAGGGAGTCATTCAACGGTGAATGAGTGTGTCATCAGAATTTTCTGATGGCGAATCGAGCTTCAGGACTGTACCGTGCTCTCTACGGCCTCAGCCATTGGAGATGAATATCAGGCTCAGCTCCAAAAAAAAAGTACTGTCTGTATCGCCGCGAAACTACCGCACACGTATGCCTTGCTAGCAAAAAGCAGTCAGCTTGTGTATGCAAGAAGATTTTGTTGCGCTGCCGCGGTCGCATTCGAGTCAGTCAGCGTCAACTGCTGCTTCACGATCGAGCTCCCGATCTGGTAAGCGCAGCAGACATTCATCGTCCGTCTCTCTGATCCGCATGAACTCGATGGACTCTGGTACGCTGACAAGTTACAACATACCTAGGTAGTTGAGCCACTAGGCTGCGAGCTTGGTGCGCGGATGGCGATTATGCGCGCAAATGTGTTTCCCCCTACGTGCGCCTCACCTCTCATGAATCTCCAGCTTTCACTTAAGCACTCTATCCAGTACACCGGAACTACCTAAATGATACCGGAAGAAATTAACAAATTCCGAGAGCTCCGTATATGGGATACATAACCCGTTCCGAGCGCGCACGCATATCGGATCCTCTCAGTCTGGCAACGACGACACCACCATTCTGGCGAAACGCCATATTGTTGTGCCCTATAGGCTATAACGAGTGAGGGCGCGTCAAGTCTAGGGGCAACGTTGAGGAAATCCACCTTCAGCTACTTTGCTGCACCTGCATCAGATACTTGCGTTCCACGTTCCATGACTAGGTTCGACTTCCTGAAGTGGTCTAATGCTGTCTTTGATGAGGCCGACTGCCGTAGCGGCGCTGCGCGCATCACGCAACAACCTCTTCTGTTTGCCTGTTCCGGCGTTTCCACCTCAGCTTACTTACTTTTCGCACAGGCGATGTTTGATCAGATGCGGCAGGCCTCATGCGCATATACAACGTGGAATTTTAAGCAAGAAAACGGGTTGAGTTGCAGTGGTTGATGGGATGCACTCAGCGTAACATTGTTGTCACTTTATGCGAGGTAAGTGAGATTCCCAGAGGGGTATGGCTTTGGCATGGCAGTGTTGCACGGCGTCCGTGAATGCCACGTTGTGTATTCTTTGCCACCTATGGAATCACGCCTGAATCCGCTTTGCATCGAGATTGAGACTACTGCCAAGATGGTGGCGCAGGGAGGCGGAGGTCTTGTTGAGTTTGTGGAAAAGCAGAAACACAACGACCAGTTCCAAGGAAACGTTATTATTTTGCCAAAATGTGAGAGAGAGTGGCGGCCTGATATTAGCTACCTAGTGTATAGGTACGGAGCATTTAGTCACCATCCAGCCCAAGCGGGACGAAGCAGACTGACCTGGAGAGACTGTTACATATGTATACCTAACACATATGAGCCAGATACTGTTTAGCCAGGGTCGGAAGGGATCCTTGTGGAGGATAGAAACGCGCCGCATGGAGTTTGACTTATTTCCATCCCATGCAAACCTCAAACACGCCAACGAGCTGGAAATGAATAGAGTCATCTCTGCTAATGCCCAATGGTTCAACATACAATCGGACGATTAACGCTGATCCATGCAGGCATCGGCTCGCGTGGACCGGGTTCGGGATGCCTGGTTGCATAACATCACGGGCGTCGGGAATCGCGTAAGTTGGAACAAACTGAGTCCGGGGATTACCAGGGCACAACGTGCACCATGCCGTTATTTTGCCCACTTATTTGTAAAAATATCCGCAGGCGCTGAATCGACGTGCATTTACATACTCGTCTAGAAAAGATTCAACATAGTCGGGCGTTGCGATGTTTTGTTCGGCGATCAATTCAACAGGAGAGAGGGCTCGATTATGTGGGAGCATCCGGAACGAGACAAGAGAATCAAAGCGAAAGATGATACACGATAACAACAAATTGTGACCTCAAGATGAGAAGAAAGTCAAAATAAAGAGACGTATCGCCTTCACATTATTTTTTTGACGGCGAACCAGCTGTTGGTACGACAAGTAATCAGACATGTCAGTTTGTGCCCCTCTTTTCCCTCCTTGGTACCTAGGCGAGGTATAAGAAAAGATTTGCTGCCTCCCAATTTCCAAAACTACCGAGCTTTCCATTTCAAAGCACAAACTTACAAAGTGAAGTTCAAACAGCAGGAAACACCTTAAATCATACGAAAAATCCAAACATCCGACTTCGTTGTCTTTTGCCCCCCCCCCATTCTTCGCAACCAAAAAGCAACGCCAGTCATCCCTGCTTCCCCACCCGACACCCCCCGATACAGACCATGTCTTTTTCCCTTACTTCCCAGAACATACACCTCAGAGAAGCTCACGTGCTGTATGCTTCTTGCCTGGATTCAGAAGGAAACTGGCAGGACTGTTGCTATGATCTGAACAACTGCCTTGGCAATGAAAACGGCTCTTTTGTCTGGGATAGCGGCAGTAAGTATCTGACCAAGTGTTGGGCGAGTCATGTTCTGCATTTCACGTCCCCTCCATTTTTTTCACAATCATGGCGCTGACGGTAGAGTTTGCGCGGGGGAAAAACCCGGAATAGACTTTATGGATACCGCTGCGAACATGGAGCTTGATGGCTCAGTTCTGACTGCAACCTTGCTCGACAACGACGGCGAGCCTGTCGGACCACGTAGTATTGATCTGGACGAGCGCATCACCAACAGCGATGGCCAACTCATGGTATGTCTTGCTAGTACATACCTACATATCTTGAAATCTAAGTCTGCAACTTGCAAGGAAGGGTCCAGGCTAATAAAGGTCGACAGTTTGTATATTACGCCTAAGAAAGGGGAGTCTGGAGACGCTGGTGAAGTTGGGGTTTGGCGTAATTACAGTAGAGAAAGCAACGCGAATCAGTGTGTGTGTATCTAAGAAATGTCTGGAACGGTTGGCCACGTTTGCTCCTGACTTTGCACCGCGTTCTTGTCTCGAAGCCAAATAAGAAGATTCTTTCAAGTTTCAGTGATTCAAGACTGAATCACGCGTTTGACAAAGTGGGCGGCTTGTGCCTGTGTCGGTCTCGCATGACATGGCGTTGCACGTTGCAGAATGCTACAATAGCGTTGCATGGTGTTGCATAAGCGCCGTCTCGCACGCGTTGTAATGAATGGGCCGTCCCTCTTTCTCACCAGCGCAAACTTAAAGTATGCATGTTTCGAAGAATCTGGACACGTTCAAAGCATTACATGTCTACATACTTGGTATCCTTTGCTTCAAATGTTCGCCAGAGGCAGAAAGAGTTCACGGGAACGCGTTGCTGGGCGCATTGTCGCTGAGACCTCACTCACAATGCTTTGAATGTACATGATACATCATACACATGCCATCAAATTCTTGCGCTGTAGCAAAGCTCCTTGGATTGGGGTATGCTCTAAAGACACCCCTACGAGCACGCGAGGGTCCCATTCTAAGTGGCATTTTTCCCACGCCATCCATGACTCAACGTCTCGTCGCCTTTAACCCATTCGCTTCTGCTGCGGCGTCTCGTTATGCCATCATTGGATGGATGCCCCATCATCTTGAATCAGAAGTCTGAATCAAACGGGGATGGCCTTCCATGCCGTTCCCGAACTCGTAAAAACAAAGAAATGGTGGCTTGCGGCTTCTGAAATCCCCGATGAACGATACCCTGATACCTAGGTAGGTACATGTACCTACCCTATGACTGTACCCCATAACCAAGAGCCGCATCGATTGTAGCAGTCGAGAAGTGCTGTGACAGCGCGCGGAGGCATTTTGAGAAAACATTCAATTTTTTTTACAAATGATTCTGTGTATACCTCTCAGAGAAAAGCACTTGCAACGCCTGCCAGGCGGGAAATGGTATCCTCAAGGCTCATGCGCTCGCCGCTTCGTGCATTCACTGTCAATGATGACAAGGACGCGTCAGAGTCGAATGATGAGAGATTGACACCTCATCGCATTTATGCACATTTCATACAAAGGAAGAACGAAATTATGAAGATGCCTTCATCCGATGAGGCGTGAACGGTGATACCTATCGCATTGAATCGCAACACCCTCCCTGCCAAAAGGGCAAGGCTCCCGTTACCTTACCCTGTCAGAACCCAGATAGCTTTAGGTACCAACTCAAAGAACGGAAGATCGGTCACGACTCATGAAGCAAAACGTGTCAACGTGATGAACAAACCAGGGCCAGGAACAATGAGCTTTGCCAGACGAAGGCTACGGGCCTGCGGCTGCTGTACCTATGAGACTTTGATCCGCGCCATCTCCACAATGTGGAGCTTCCTGTGCCGCGTTTTTTGCTCTGGGGGAGCTTCTCATCCGAAGTTTGCTTGACATCTTACCTACAGGCTACCTACATATGTAGTAATGTACTAGGTTACAGGTATGCGTACCTGGTACCCCCTCCCCTTCTCCCCCCCTTTAATCCCCATCGTGGAGTCGTGGACACCAGGAAATCCGAAATATGTACTCTCCCGGCACGTTTTTTTCGCCGCCAGATGCAACCGCATCGGGGTAACGGGTTGCTCTGCTACTACATACCTCTTTGCCGAAGCGTCAAGGCACATGGGGGCTCGGGAAAGATGAACAATCTCCCACGCGGCAGGTGTCTTCAATGACTTCATATCACGATTCATAGCCATTTGTATAGTATGCTTTATCAGGAGAAAAGGGTCCAAGGTGGGGGGTTTGTCGAAATTCGTCACTCGTGGGCATCGAGATAGAGGGGGTGGCCGGCACGCGGCGGCGCCCTCAGCGACAATCGCGGCAACGCCATGTTTCGACAACCCCCCAAAGCTGTGAGATTGAGTAAGTTCCGGCTGAGCCGTTTCGGACGGAAGAGAAGTCTGGTGATTTATGGTTCCATCCCGACTTCATGGACGGTTTGAGTTCCGGATTAGGGAGGAGAGGCTATCCGCCAAGGTGTATTGCGCATGAGGAATGGAAAGACTCGACTCTGCAATCATTCGATGGCGGTTGCGAACAGGAGAAGAAAAGGCAACTGTGAGACAGAGCTTAGAAGGAGACTTGTTGGTAGGTAGCCTCAGAAGGTAGGTAGGTAGGGTATTTTTCCTACATATCCATAATCCCCGGAGCAAGCGGGAAAGCTCAAAAGAAAACTTATGCATGACATTGGCTCTGCGAGTGACGCAATTACATATGCCCGTCGTCCTGCAGCTCGCCTAGAAGGGAATTGGCCCGTTCACGAATCACGGGAAAAAGGGTGGGTTCGTTGTGCGAGAGAACGGGGCCATCTTTGTGAGGCGGCAACTGGTAGGAATCCCTGCTCAGTGCTGCCCTCGGCTTACTCGTTGTGTGCGAAATGTTTGTGATTTGGACAAAGGAGGGGGTGTGTAACTGACAACTGTGTTTGGAGTTGGCACCGCGTCACGCGTGGGGGTGACAGGTGTGGCGCATGAGGGTATCGCGGCGGAAATAAAAAAGGTCCAGGACAGGTAGCTAATGTAGTATGTATCACCAACTATCATCCAGAGGGATACCTAGAAGACGCAAATCGAGGGCAAAAACAAACAGAAGACAATAATATGACGGGCTCAATATCCCGGAGATGGGTCCGTTCGCAATCGCATCTGCGAAAGAAGAACCCGGGGGCGGCAATCGAGACCCTTTACTCGTTTCGTGCAAAGCTTTCCTTTTGTCACGGCGGTCGGTCGTACAAAGTTGGCCGCCAAGCTTTCTGGCTTCTTTCTACAGTGTCGGATCGGACGGGGGCCGACTGGGCCCCTTGTCCAGCCTCGTTGCAGCAGAATAAAGGACGGGATTTGCAGATATGAGGCAGGGGTTGCATCTTCGGGTTCGCGCCCAAGCCGGCAATGCAACCACGGTCCACGAGCTTCGGGAATTGACGCAGGGGCATGAACGCAGATGGAGTGCAGGGCAAATTGCTGGAAACGCTTCAGATCGGTTCGCAGCATGTATCATCGAGGCTTGACACGAGGCATTGCTACGTTTTGTGGCACAACCGTCAACGTTCAGCGGGACTTGATAGTTCGCCTTGGATCACGAGACCATGAAAGACGGCGAACGGCGGATGGGAAATTTTGTATGATGTCGTCTGTCCCTCGTGCCAGTGTCTTGGTGAACATGTGAAGTGATGATCATGAGCGAGTCCTCAGTCGCCCAACAGCTATAGCATCTGAAGTAGAGATGGACACAGAGACAGAAAGGTCTTATTGTGTACACAAGATGAGGAGTCTGGAGAGCGGGAGGCCATGGTTCAGTCGCGGCGACTCAGCCTCAGCTTCATCGGACCCAACGTAGATGCCAGATGAGCTTTGTTTCGCATAACATCTGGGTGTTCGCATGTCTAACGGACAGGCATCTGAGGCATGAACCTACATGACTTGTCTCCGACTTGCGCTTCATATTGCAGCGTCTTACAGGCTACGATAGAACCCCTCAGCCGCTTACGTACACAGAGTACATCTTATGATCTTCTTCACGACACCTGGATCTTGCTTTCGGTAACCAGTCGTTCATTTCTCTCACTCTTTATGTATCTGGTCTGAAGAAACGGCCGGCAAGGTCGAGATCCTGGCCTTTGCCGCCTGGAGGCTGAAACTTTTTGCATTTGTTGTCATGTATGATGTTCCTTAGCGATTGGTTTTGACCCCTGACTCCTCAGGAGCGCAGACCCGATGACGGCAACTATGTGTCGTTGAGACATAACGGTCAACAAGTGCGGGGATGGAGATCAGTTGATCCTGTCATCTTTCCATTGCCGAGAAATCGAGGACTTGGGGGAGCTCTCAGCTTGGGAGGAAGTAGGAAATAAAACATTTCCAAGGGCTCATTGCTCAAGACTGACACAGTGACACGTGGGGGTCCTTTGTAGGGTAAGCGAGAATCAAGATGACGAGGTCCTTCCTGGGTCTAGCTTCCAGGGTTGGACATAGGTCTTCGCTGCTTTGAAGTTTTGGAGAGGGAGGAACGGGGTTTGAGCGAGCTTCGAAGCGGACAGAGATCAAGACGAACATGGAAAGACTCAAGAGTGCTTTTTCGGTCGGGCTGCACCGTACAGAGTATAAAGTACACAAGTAAGAAGGTTCGTTGGTTGGCAGCAGATGGTTCGAGGATAGGATGATTCGCGACAAACACCCTTCCGTGTTTTTCCTCTTCTTCTTCGTCTTCCTACATCCCAAAGCCCTAACCCCAATTCCCAATCAATCAAGGCAAGCGGCAGTTCCCGGGCGGTCCACCCGCTTCTTCAATAGTACATTATTACCTAGCTAGAGGAGGTGCCTAGCAAGTAATGGCCCGTGCACTGGTCCCCTTTCCCGTCAATCCCCCCCGGTTCAAGTTAAAAGCAAGTTTCATTTCGAATTCAATCCGGTTGCCGAACAGGCACCACCCCCCTCCGTTTCCACACGCCCTCCGCGTTCTCACGCAGGCGACGAACTAGATCCGAAGGAGACTGGGTCGGAATTAAAATGTTGGGGTAAGGGAACTATCGACACCCCTGTCTATACCCTACGGCTGCACCCTTTGCCGCTTGCCGCCAAGGTGCGTTCGGACCAGCAGGGAATAGAAAAACAAAAAGTGAATTGAAAGAAAAAGAAGAACATGAAACAACATCGTGTCTTGGTGCTGACGGGGCTCAAGCAGGCGAATCGAATTGGCTTGCCCCTTCTGGACCCGTCAGGGCCTGCCTAGTCTTGACTCTTTTCTGTCCTTTTTGCTTTTCTCCCCTATCGGCACTCAGCCAGGGGAGCAATTTCCATCCTGTTCGGACTTTGTACATGCATGCCATATGCCTGTCGTTTTGCTATTAAACATCGCACCAACCTGTACCATCGACAATGATGCAGGACCTTCTTTCTTGCTGTATCTTGCTCTCTGGGTATATTACATGAGTGCCCTCTTCCGCAGAACTCAACCAAAGCCACCTTCTCGTTACTCGGCACCCGCACAGGTTTATACACACGTCGCACGTACACGAACGCGATCGAACTTCGCAACGCACTCATCAGCCCCGGGAAGAGAGTATTCCGTTGTTCTTTGTATCGAATTTCGCCAGACTCTGGAGTCTGGGCTCCTGTTGAACAAATGGAACTCAACTACGAATGCCTTCCTGAGCCAGCGCCTTGGAACTTGGACTGTATGTCTGGTCGCCCCTTTCCGGTCTTTTCTGGTTCTCTAAGCCCGTTCACTTATTGCCCCGCTCCCCGTCTTTGTTTTTTAGTCAGTTTTTTCTCCTTTTCCTCCGTGTTTGCCTCATCTTCGAATTTCTGTGCTGCTCCTTGGTTCATTCCTTTTGACTGACACGATTCTCCAGACACCATGTTCCTGGCGTCTGATCCGGGTCAGCTCCCCAACTATGAGCCAATGGAAGCCGTGCCGCCTCCGGAAAGCTTCGGTATGTGGCCGTCCGGATCATTGCCGGCCTGGAACACGGACCTTTTCGGCATGCCCATGACCGGCATGGTGAGCGGCAGTAAGGCGCCTTGCCCTCGACTCCAGACAGCGCCCCGAAAGCTGCCATATTCGCACGCCTATGGCTGGCCGCAGATCCCCTTGGACGATACTGCTGCAGCAGCAGCGGAGTACTCTTACCCTCAAGACTTGATGCAGAGCCCTGCGTCACAGCAAAGCTTCTGTACCAGGTCCACGGACGACATGTCTATGGCGAGTCCACTTACACCATCGAGCGATGACGCATCGGCGTTGGAGGCGAGCGCGAGCGAGTCGGCATGGGCCAGATCCGACCTGCACTTCCAGGCCTTCGATTCCTTCAAGGACGACAGCACGCGCTACAGTACTGCTGTGGCAGACCACGAAATGACGCCGCCGGAATGGTGCTGGAGCGTCGATACCACAGCGGCCGCCTCACTGATGAACACGACCCATACACCATTACCAATATCAGGGCCCTGTCCGCCGCCTCTAAATGTCGTGGCCCCCCTCAACACATTCGACAGCTTCCAAACCATCACGACTATGCCACCGTACCAGAACCCAGCAAGCTCAATCTTGCTCCAGCAGTCCCCCCTGCCGCCACTGCCGGCTCCTTCATCGTCCTACGACAAGCCATACCCCGTATCTCAGGCCCTGTTCCAAATGGACACCACTATCAGTACGAACGACACTCCATCCACCGAATCCGACACGGCCGGCGGCATGAATATCAACATGAATATGAACATGAACATGGCTTTTGTACGACCCCGCCGCGGCAAGCAATCCGTCGAGCAACGCCGACGAAACCACATCCAGCAGGAGCAACGTCGTCGCGCCGTACTGAAGAACGGGTTCAGCGACCTTACTGATCTGGTGCCGGGCCTGGGAGCGCGCGACATGAGCAAATCGGCTGTTCTGGAAAAGACGGCGGAGTGGCTGGAGCGGCTCGTGAGCGGAAATAAGCTTTTACGGGAGCGCTTGGCGGTGACGACTGAAGGGAGCCAGCAGGGGCATCTATGATGATCTGCCTGGGAAGTAATGGGGACGCCGGACGGAGGCCGATTGGAAGGGGTTCTCAGTTCTGAATGGGGGAATTGGGCCCTGGGGCCTGGGGAATATGGGAGAGCGTATTAATGGTGTTGTAGCATATAGTTCATACCACCACAAGTGTTCACTGTTAGTAATAGTATGTAATAAGTATTCTTGCTATATGACTATTGGTACTTGGACTCTGGACTCTGGACTCTAGAGCCTTGGAGGGAGTCTGGAGACGATAATGATATCAGATTCAGGAGGAACAAGGGGCAAGAGAGGGCGGCATCAAACTTCTATATACCATTACCATCCATTAGTTAATTTAATGCGTAATTGTTGCTCCTGATATGCTCTTTATGATGATCTCGTGCACTGAGTTACTCAGCGAGCACGAATGCAATACTCTGAGCGAATTTTGTCGTGCCCATGACTTTTTTTTCATTGGTTCAAGTTGTACTTGTAACTTCAAGTCTTCATCACGGGCACTGCACAATGCACATGAATGATGATGCTTTCGAAGCGCTGAAGCCTGACTTTGTCTGGACTCTGGTGTAGTTCTCCATGTAAGGTATACCGTATTGCGGCTATTGCCTCTACAGACTGCGAGTGATACCAAACTTTTTAGATCGGTTCTGTCTATTCACATTCTCTCCTTTCTCACCTGGCACCACTCATCAACTTTCAGTATCGCACTCGGAAAAGTTACAACTTACACCTGTGACCTTCCCGTGCCCTCAGAATTTAGAAAGATGACCTCTTTTCTTTCACACACGCCCAAGGGATGCGTGTCGACCAACTAGCCCCACTGACCGTGTCAAACAATAATTAAACTCGCGTCGTGTCCTTCCCACCGACGATGCTCCCGTGCGGTCCGTCCGTGCCCCTCCGACCCCATTGCCCAAGACCCTTGCGGTTTTCCTTCTCGTTTCGCTTGTTCGTCGGGACGAGGGCCGGCTCGGCGCTCGCTCGTCAGAACTTAGCCGACATATTCTTTATATACCTACCCAGGATCGGCGGTGTCATCGAGATTTTGTAATTGCCGGGACCTTACGTGGCCGTGGTGTTTCGGGCGGCAATGTGCGATTTCTATCATGTTGGGGGCCGGGGTGGAGGGTTCGTTGCTACATGTTTGGAATGTGTTGCCTGCCATGTGTTTTTGAGTCTTTGACCACGCGGCGTCGTGGACTCGTGGAAGGCATGACATCATTTGTTCTAACTTCTGAGAGGAACCGAGAAGTAGAATCTTCAATCTTGTGTTTTGTATGGGCCCATGTTAAATGTTTTACAACAGTGGCAAGCCTTGCTCAGCTACTTGTCATGTGAGATGATGGATTCTGTTTTTTCTGTGCTTTGCAAAGCATCGTACAAGCTTTGCCTCCAAAGAGATCATTGACCATTCTTTTTGGCAGTAGACTAGTACTTAGTAGCCACTGCGTGGTGTACCGTGTAGACATTTGAAGCCACGAAGGACACCATCATCATCATGTCTTACTCACGACGAGCGAGCGGTATTGTTTCATCGGCGTATTCTACCTGTTTGTTTCATTGTTATCTTCGCCCTGTTGTTCGTCAACGGACCCGATACGCCGAGACAAAGAACAATTGACGTCAGAAGACTTGCGCAACAGGCATTCACCTACCCGGGCCACCTTCTCCGGAGAAGCTCGCAGGCAAAGTGCATCCTGTGCCGTGCATCCGGGGACAATGGGAAATAAGGTTGCACATGACAGTAACCCCACAGCATGGAAGGTAGCCGCCAGTACCGAAACCCCAGATATTCGGCCACCTGAGAGTTACAGTAGCTACTGTGTCACCCACACCATAAGACGGCAAGGCAGGCAGAGAAGGCCTGCGAATTTAAGGTTTATCGTTCTGCCTCATTCAGGAATAAGTCGAAATGTCTTAATTCAGTTTGACTCTCGAGGCCGCAGACTTGGGTTCCTTACCCATCCTTAGTTCTTCGACAAGACATACCTAGGAAAAGTTCACCTTGACGCGTGTGAAACTCGCTTTCTCCTGTTTCCGACTTCCTGCTGTGTTTGACTCTGGTTCAGGAGAGTACCAACGGTGCCGTTGTCGAAGGATCGCCCCCTTGTGTATGACGTACAATAACGTGGCATCCCGATTCTCATATGCAGAACTGACTAGGCGGTCGCGGGAAGAAAAGCCAAGAAAAAAGCCAAGAACAGTCGCAGCAAATTCCAACAAGAACCATCACGGCGACAAATTTGCACAAGTGGCAATGAAGAGGAAGACGAAGTACTTTCGACCCAAGGTCAGGGCGCAGACTAGCTGCTAGCATTTACCAAGCACGGTAGATACAGTCACCCAAAGTCCCAACTCCCAAGATCACCGATATAGGTATACCGGCAGCCGCGTGGACATGCATTGCATCCCTCTTCAAGCTTCGCCTGTCCAACAGGACCAACACACGCATACTACGCATACTAATCTGATGTCTCGAGAGTCGAGTCTGATCTGCCCCTCGCCCGGCGAGGCTCACCCGCTAGTCTTGAGAGTCTTGGCGAATCGTTCTTCCGCAAGCTTTCAACCACTGTACATGATCAAAAACACCAGCCAAGACACAGGATCACGTACCTAGAAGCGAGCGACAGATTACTTTTACTTTGAACGACCCCCCCCCCCCTCTCCTCCATCATTCACACCCCCACCTTGTTAAAGAAATGCTCTCAATTCGCAAGCCATTCCCTATTTGGGATCCCGTTCTAGACATCAGAGACATGCATATGTACATGTACAAGGTGTATACGTATAAAGGAAGCCTCCGCTATGCGAACCAGTTCCGGCTTCCCATGTTTCGGCACCATGTGGCTGGGTCGTTGGCAAAGTTGGCAGTGTGCAGTGGCAGGGGATGATCGGTTTCACGTGCATTTCATGTCGTCATTCCGCTGACCAGTTCAACAGCATCGAAACAACACCATTGATCAATGATGTCGCGTGATACTCAATCTCTCTTGACGTAGTTGATGGGGATGTACTTCCAAGTCTGCATGGGGTGGTTGTGCATATTAATGCTATCGTCGTTGCAACGCTCCCTCGTCTAGGTCTCGTGTCTACCGTCTACGCTGGTGTGATTTCGCTGTGGCCAAGGTGAGCAAGCATATCGACACGAGAAACGTAAAGAGGAAGGTAGCTTACCGTCAGCGAAAAAAGATTCTCGACTCGAATCTTGACCTTCGGTACATCGGTGTAAAACGTGCAAAACACACTGACATCAACGCCGTAGAAAAGAAAGACGATCGATGCATCAAAGATCTGATATCCCTACCCTCCGCCGCCGGCAGTGTCGACGGGCAAGTGGACTGCGGAAGTCGGGAGTACAAGCCAGCATATCGATCCTCGGTCCTCGGTCCTCGGTCCTCGATTCGATATACCAACTGCAAGAGAAACCTGCTGCGGAGGCTTTCACGTTCTTCACGTGGGAATGGAGTGATGCTACCTATGGACAAGCCAAGGCCGCGGATATGGCTAATTGAATCGATAAATCTATGAAATCATATGCCTGTAGTGCGATAAGGGGTATAGTCCAGTAAAGAAGCAAATGTACACATTCGACGTTGTTCGGGAAGAAAGAAATCCATGATCCCTAACCAAAAAAAGACAGAAGAAATAGACTGAGAAGGAACACACGAACCTGTAGATAGAAACAGATAAATGAGGAAAATCTTGAAAAGCAACGCCGTACCAAAGTCGCATCAAATATACCAAACGTCTCAAGTCGTTCCCAGTCCATATGAATCAGCATGAAGAAGGTTGCCTCTTCGAAGGCTTTCCCCGAACTCTGCCCTTCCGCTTGGCATAGATCAGTCCACACACATTGCATAACGTCCCCGGGCCAGCTGGGCCGTTTCGCCATTTGGGCGTACGCTCCGTCGAGCATGCACAACAACTAGGTCCCCGTGATCGCTTTGCCGGAATCCGTAAACTGGGCCCAGACTCGCAGGTCTGCTGCCTCGAAATCTCGGATCTGATGCTTCTGTATTGATGGTTCTCGAGTGAGGGGCTGAAGGGCCCGTCCACATTGCTACTGGTGTCTGTGCGGCCTTGACGTTGATTTCGAAGAGACAAGATCCGCTCCACATTGATGCAGATGTTTTGTGACAATTCGAGAATGGCGTACAAATCATCTTCGCTGACCTTTTCCGGAATCTGTGTGTCGTTTTCTGTTGGAAAATGCCCGGCATGCCAAGCTAACAGGCCAACATCCAGTTTGATCTAGTCATTGAATGAAGAATTAGTGATCTGTGCGAGTAGAGCGGGAAGATTGCGCAATCTGCCACGCGCTTCATTGACCACGGGGAAAGGCGACATACTGTATCGAAGCTCTCGCCGAGTCTCAGTGTATTCAACGACAGCTTGAGATTGGCTGGTCGGGAGCCTGCGTGAGGCGTGCCTTCACGATATGAACGGAGGCTCCCATTTTTGAACGAGGTCAGGCCTCCCTCACCGCCGCTTGGAGAAGAGGCAACAGACATAAGACGTCGTCTAAGCGCCTGTGTTGAGATGAGACTATCCTAAGCAGTCGGAACGCGCACCGATACAGAGTTTGTTGAGAGCGGCCGTTTTTTTGTCTTTTTACGTATTGCTTATATGTCGCCGAAAAGGCCAAAAAATGAGGGAGATAGCTGAGTCCGAAGCCACAGGCAAAGCTATGATCCAATGCAGTAGAGAGAGCCGGCAGTCCCGTGTGAAGCATCCGTCCGTCCCTTGGGAAATCTAGTTGCCGACCAAAGACAAGGTGCGCCAGATGAAGTCTTGGAAGAAAGGTATGTATGGAATAGACGGCAAAAGTTCTGTTCTCTATCTGCAGGAGTCAAGAAAAAGGACCAACGTCCCCGAATGGCGCACTTCAGAGACCGTATGTAATCCAAGCTTTCGGGGCTAGAAAAGGAATGAGAAGTTCCCGTCTTCAGGCGCGGGATGGGTGGCAAAGCAAGTTTGGTGGAGAATGGGGCGACCCCACATCTGGACCCTGGAAAAAGAAATCGCCCACCCGATGGGGCTTTCCACCAATCACGGGACATGGTGCCACCCGACAGGCGGACTTCCAATCATCTGTGCCAAAAACGGCATTTTGGAGTCACTTCTCGCTCTCAATATTCGTGGACCCCTGCAGGCGTTGCGGAACTCGGAAGTTCGTTGAGGGGAAAGGTTTACAGGACGGAGTACATAACATTCACGAAACTTTCCCTGAATGTCTGTGACTTATTACTACATACATAGCTTTACAAATACAAACACACATACATAGCTTTAAGCTGCTGCTCAGAATTAACCGTCGAACCTGCGAGTTGCCCAACCGCCCGGCCCAGATAGGAGATGAAAGTAGCTGACGAGGTCACGAGAGGCTGTTTCAGGAATCACGAGTGCGGGACCATCCCCCAGTGCTTGCATTTATGTGTCTGTGCCGCTTATCTAACGTTTCCACGCTTGATTGAGCAAGCAAGCAGCCTACCAGAAGTCGATTGTCCCCACGTGCTTGGTCTGCACTTTATGGCATGAGAGTAATGAGTCTGCTATCGCGTAAGATATCGTCATTCTTGTCAGTGAAACGGTAGGGCAACTAGAAAGTTTGGTATATACTAGAGAGGATATTCGTTCCTTCGCATATGTTCCCAGCGGTATCCTGTCCAGTCTATAGCATTACATGAGAGTTGTGAACAATCAAGCACACAAGCATCAAAGTGAACAACACTCTTTATACCATGGCCTTGACGTCGCCATCCTTGAGCTTCCCAGCATCGACAAGTCTCTTGACCTCGCCAGTCCACACAGCCTTGATCTCGTCGGCGACGGTAAGGCCATTAAGCTTACCAGCCAGAGCCGCAATCTCATCAGGATCAATCTTGCCCTGGACCAGTTCGACGTCGTTCAGCACAGAGTCGATCTGGGCAGCAGAAGCCTCGCCAGAAGCAAAGTAGTTGGCGTCCTTGACGGATCCCTTGAGGACACGCTTGTTCTTCTTGACGGCATTCTTAGCAGCCTCCTTGGCCTTCTTTGCCGACTCACGGTCAGCCTTGGCGTTGGCTTCGGCCTCGGCCTTAGCCTTCATCTCGGCCTCCTGTTGAGCCTTGGCATCCTCTGCCGCCTTCTTCTCCGCGGCCTCCTTCTCCAAACGTTTCTTGTTCTTGGAGGCATTGGCTTCTTGGCGGAAACGCTTGATACGTTCATCACCAGCTGATGCTTCATCTAGCAGCTTGCGCAGACGGGCGTTGTCTTCGGCCTTCTTCTTCTTGCGGGAGTTGGCGTTCTTTCTCTCGACAGAGCGCTTCTGGTCGCGGTTTTCGTTGTCGTCTGGGACATCTTCGTCCAGGTATTCGAATGTGCGCCAGCTGTCAAAGTTGTACCAGAAGTTGTAGAAATCCTCGACCTGCTCCTTGGCGGAATCGGCATTTCCAAAGGCGGGAACAGGGTGGATCTTAGAGAATCGAGCTTCTGACTTGAATACCTTGCTCCAGAGCTTGTAGAAGTCGCCCTTCTGAAGCTGTTTCTTGGTCGGGGGCTCGACATCAGCTTCTTCGTCGACGGAATCATACTGACGACGCCTGACGGGGTCAAGAAGGACTTCAGTGGCCTTCTGAATGCACTTGAAGAACTGATCATCCTCAGTGCGGCCCTGAGCTGCCTTCTTGTCGGGGTGATGTTTGAGGACCTTCTTGCGGTGGGCTTTCTTGATCTGCTCCTCAGTGGCCTTCCAACGGTACTTGGAGATACCAAGGATCTTGTAGTGATCTTGGGCCTATATAGAATCAACAAGAAATTGCACCGGTCAGTTTCGATGTATCCCAGCCATTGACGGAAAATATTTGCGCAGGAGCAAAAAATGAGACTCGGTGGCTTACCTTCCAGTCTTTGGCCTCGCGCTGCAACATCATGGGGTCCTCATCCTCACTCTCGTCGCTCTCGTCTCCATCTTCAATCTTCTTTGCGCTCTCCTGAGCTTGGATGCGATCATCCTCAGAGAAGGTGCGCTTGTGGCGAGCACGGCGGGCGTGGGCAAGGAAGTGAGGGCCGACGGGCTCGATGGCGCGCTGCACAGCGCCAGAAAGCTTGCCAACGGCCTTGAAATCCTTCTCACCACTCCATCCTTCGGGAAGGACGGGCAGTGGAAGCTCCGATACTTGAGTGACAGTAGCCATTTTGACGTGATGTCGATGCTGAATGAATGACGTGGAGACCGAAACGACGACAAAAGTCTGATGGTTTGAGATGGCAGCGAAAAAAAATCTTTGGTGGGGCGACTAGTGGCGGCGGGGGCGGTGGTTTGACATTGAGCGGCTATGTAATCGTGGACTTCGCGACAACGAATCGCAAATACCGCACAGGTAACTCGGTAAGGTATCTCAATAGCTTCACCAGTATTCCGAGACGCTCGTCTTTAATAACGCTGGTCAAGGCCGAGAAATCTGATACCCGAGCTCAGCTCATCACTTGCGAATATGGCTTTGGCAGCGTATCGTAACTTGATGCGCGCAGCTCGCCTCGCCTTTGAAGGTATGTTTCGTCGCACCCGAATTCTAGATGCGACGACGATGAAATTATTAACATCCTGACACTTGCCAGGTGATGCTCCCGTCCTCATCGCCGCAAAGGAATCGATTCGAACGCAATTCCGACAACACGCGAACCTGAGCCCCAGAGAAGAAAGAACACAGGACGCTATCAAGCATGCGCAGGAGGTTGCTCAATTCCTGAGGGCCAATGTTGTCCAAGGAAAGAAGATCGAAGGCGAAGATAACATGTATCGTACGTTGAGGCACGGACCTCCTGGTGAATGAATGGCCAAGTTATCGAAACAGGCACTGACAGTATAAATAGGATTGCGAATCCATGAACATACAGAGAGAGGAGACAACGACAGCATAAAGGTTGCCGGACAAGGCACAACAGGTGGAGGCGGATGCTGCGGTGGCGGAAGCAGGTAACTATCAAATCTCAAAACAAAGAAGAAGCTGTCATCAATTGTACAACACGTGTAAACTAAAGAAAATGAACTATATGAAAACTACTGTAGACCTGTTTAATACTCCTTCCATGCTTGCATCAAAGCAATTTCCGTCACAAATTCCAGTGACTCCTAGCCCTTTTGGCAGCAGAACAAGCCACATCAACTCATAAACGCCAAACTCCATGCGTGCTGATAATCTAAATACCTTGTCTTAATCTCCAGCCAGACTTGCGTAGTTGGGGGTGTCGTCACCACCCGGAGGGGCTGCAATGGCCTGTCTGTTGGCCATCTGGCTTGCCTGAGGGGCTCCTTGACGGCCTCCTTCGATAGATCCCTGTTGGGGGGCCCTTCTAGGGATGGCAACGCGTGCATCTCGGAGCATCTCGACCCTTTGTTCCTTGTTCATGGTACCAATCGCCTTGGGTTGGCCCCATCGAACACGCAATGGGCAACCGGCGATGACGGCTCGACCATGGCATGCTGCCGCAGCCTTCTCGGCCGCTTCTCGCGTCTCATAATTCACAAACGCGCAGTGCGACATGTGTGAGCACACTAAGCTTTTGATCTTGCCGTGAACTTTGAAGAAGTCTCTCAGCTTGTGTTCTGGTAGATCGTCCTCCACACCAGTGACGAACAAAGACATTATATTCTTATCATCCGGCGGAAGCCAATCCTTGGGGCTTGGTGGTAATTGCGCAGCGCTCGGAAATGCTTGCCTACCCTTTCCACCTCGCGGCCTTGATCCTGCGGCCGCTGCGGCTCTACTGTCGCGCGTCCGTATCGGGCCAGGGCCACCTTGGCCAGCACCAGCCGACACGCTACCTCCCGTGCTGCTTTCGGCGAGCTCGGATTCGCTGACGGTTCGTCCTTTTCTGAAGTAAGGTTTGCTGTTGGCCAGTCGGCGTAAAAGCTCTCGCGCCTTGTCGTCTGTCTTTTCGTACACTTCAGTACCGACTTTCCCTTCTTCAATGAGCAACTCGTTATTTTGGGCGAAGTATTCTCGATTTATGTCGGACTGTGGACCCGGAGCGACCATTTTTAATGCGGCGTCGCGCACGGCGATGGGAAGACCGAATGAGAGATCAAGCATGCAGCTCTGGCAGCAATTCTTTAACCTGGCGCATGTCAGACAAATGTTTGTCCTCTTCTTTCGACCCTGGGCCCGATCGGCGCCATTCCAGCTGAATATGGTAAACGGTCTTGTACACTTAAGAGCATTCTAGTCAGCTATTGAAGCCCTTGAAAGAGTGATTTTGAGATGAACATACTAGTTTGCATTCGGCACCGTAATCTTCCTTCAGCATCTTGACGTATGGATTTTCGGGCAGACAGTTCTCACAGACGGATGGGAAGTCGGTGCTCTCCCACCCAGACCTATTCAGGTCTTGTTTGATTTGTGGCGGCATGATGAGATGCAGATCCGACCTTTCATGTATTGGCCAAGTTTTCTACATCTTACCGTCGCGGAAAGGGCGTACATTACCAAAGGCGGCGCGCCACACATCCGCGGTGCTGCTGACTAAACATGTGGCGAGGACGGCAGAACTTTTAGCCGTGTCTCGTGAGTCGTGGCTGAGTCGAATTCTGGAACTCGAGTTCGTATTCGTACCCGTCAATTGAAATTCGTACACATTCCTTTGCTCCGTCGTCTTTGACTGGTGCTGCCACGCGCGATTGAAATTGCCCAATGAGAGCCACTCTTCTACGCCCCATCGTTTTCAGGGGAACCCTTTTGCCTAGGAGATTGGATCGTTGCATGTGAGGAACTAAGGGAAACCATAAAACCTTCTCCGGGTACGGCCATATCCTCCAATTGTCATCCCTCTCTAACTCACGCATTTCCTCTTCTGTTTTTCCCCATCTTCTTGTGGCACTTTGACCAAGTGTCTTTCAAGATCAGACAAGCAATTGGATCTTTCGTTTTACGTCTGGCTACTCCGCCTACTCCTCCTGCCTTCATCAACACGGAACCCACCAAGACCTTCAACATGGTTGCCTCCGGTTCGAGCCTCGAGCGCGAGGACAAGGCTCGCGATGCCGCCTTCAACAAGGCCCTGCATGGTAAATCCGCCCAAGCTCGTGGTGGCATTGCCGCCATGTTCTCCAAGGGCCACGATGCGAAGAAGGCCGCTGTCGACGAGTACTTCAAGCACTGGGACAACAAGCCCGCTGAAAACGAGACTGCGGAGGAACGCGCGGTATGTACATCTAGAAACCCTCAGCATGGCGTACTTTGGCACAGTCACTAATATGCAGCGTACAGGCTCGCACTGCTGAATATGCTACCTTGACCAGACAGTAGGATGCGCCGATCCTCTTCCTTTATCCAATCCATCCTAACAACATGTCTAACCTGCATGGCGCAGCTACTACAACCTCGCCACTGATCTCTACGAATACGGATGGGGTCAATCATTCCACTTTTGCCGCTTCTCTCATGGCGAGCCTTTCCGTCAGGCCATTGCTCGTCACGAACATTATCTTGCGCACAGCATTGGCATCAAGGAGGGCATGAAAGTCCTCGATGTTGGCTGTGGCGTTGGCGGCCCTGCCCGCGAGATCGCCAAGTTCACCGGCGCCCACGTTACCGGCCTCAACAACAACGACTACCAGATTGACCGAGCCACACATTACGCCCAAAAAGAGGGCTTGGCTAACCAGCTCGAGTTTGTCAAGGGTGACTTCATGGTGCGCTTTGATCTACTGTCCGACATGGACACCCACACAACCCTTTGCGTGGTAGGCGGCTAAACTAACGAAACTTTTCATACAGCAAATGAGCTTTGAGGAAAATAGCTTTGACGCTGTCTATGCTATTGAGGCCACTGTTCACGCCCCGACCCTCGAGGGTATCTACAGCCAGATTTTCCGCGTGCTGAAACCAGGTGGTGTATTCGGTGTTTATGAATGGCTCATGACTGAAGAATACGACAATGACAACCTCAAGCACCGTGAGATTCGCCTCGGTATTGAGCAGGGCGACGGTATCTCCAACATGTGCAAGGTTTCCGAGGCCTTGGACGCCATGAAAGCGGCTGGCTTCGAGCTGCTCCGGGCCGAAGATCTTGCCGACCGCCCTGATCCTTCACCCTGGTACTGGCCTCTTTCTGGAGAACTCCGCTACATCCAGACGATTGGAGACATCTTCACAATTGTCCGCATGACGACTTGGGGCCGCACCATTGCCCACAACTTGGCTGGTTTGCTGGAGACCCTGCGTATCGCCCCTGCCGGCACCAAAAAGACGGCTGACAGCTTGGCCCTTGCCGCTGACTGTTTGGTTGCTGGTGGTCGTGAGAAGCTCTTCACCCCAATGTACTTGATGGTTGGACGCAAGCCTAGCCAGTAAGCCCTATCAAGGGGCCTGGCTCAAGGGGTCTGCTCGGACTTGTCATGAAAACGTTAATCTTTCTTTTTTCTTTTTCTTTTTGGGCATCCTTTATCAGGTATTAATATCGAGACGACTCTGGGCACCTCTTACCATGGTCGGGACGAAACAAGGCGAAACAAGGCCAGACCAGGCCTATCACTGCATTTCCACGGTTTGGTTGCCTGCTGGATAGCAGGCTGGCGTCATCAATGGGGTGGAACCTTCTTGTACATTTACGGTTTACCTAATGCATATGTTACTCATACCTTATCTGTAATGCATAATTCATCATATTACACCATCTCTCGTGCCGATAAAAGTGCAATATCGTCCTACTCTACAAACTCGACAAAGGCCTCGGCCAGACTCGAGGCTGATAACATGCAGTGAGAGAGACCTACGAGACGAGGTTCCTCAGTGGCTAGGTGGTGAGGGTTACATCCAAGTTCGACCTAAGCAACGTATTACGTGCTTGAGGGACAGGCCGGCATTTGGCTGCTTGCGTTTCAGTGTAGAGCAACTAGGTAGAGGCGACAAATTCGGAGCCTTTTCTACAGAACGATCTGTCTTGTCTCGAGCGGTCGGTACTTGAATGGCTGTAATAGTCTGCAAAGGTAGTCGGGACTTCCCTCTCTCTTAAGCAGAGTTGTCACCTGTTGGTAGAGAATGGAAGCTAGATGGCTCCACGGCCATATCACCCAAAGCCAATGTGGAATTCGTCGGGAGAAGAACTTGGAAGTGGAAGGGCTTAAAATAAGTTGACGCGCGATTTCTCGATGTATGTATCTCGTCTAGCGCAACTGACGCGCATCCCATGTGCCTCAATCTCCAACGGCCTTGAGCGCGCGGCTCGGATGTCTCCCGATTCTCGTTCAACTTGGCTCTACTGAAAGTACATGGGCTTTTTTGCATCAGGCCTTCCGTCATCTCGAGTAATCTGTGTACTGGTAGTCGACGCCATCAAGCAAAAGTGGACCTGCGGCTGGTTGTAAAGCCAAGCCATTACATCTTACTGAAGTCATGAACGAATTATCCATGATGTCATGCCCAGCTCCAATCCGGCATAAAACAGGCACAGTCAGCAGTTTTGACGACAAGTCCTTACTCATATCTCTACTACAACACGGAACAAAAATTAAACAGAATCAGAATTCTTAGAACATACCTGCCACTGTATCTTCGCTTTCGAATTTCGAGACGAAAACACCTGAGAACATAACACAATCATGTCAAACTTCTCTAATGCATCCACCGGCGACAAGCCCGCCGACCCCTACAAGGAAGCAAATAAGCAAGACCCCGACGTGCGAACCAAGGTCGATGATCTCGGCAAATTTATTACAGCTTGCAAGTACGGCATGATGACAACCAAGTCAGCCAAGTCCGGCCGTCTCGTATCACGCTGCATGGCCCTCGCCGGCACAGAAAACTCCGGCATTGACCTCATCTTCCACACAAACACCGAGTCCGGCAAGACAGACGACGTGAGCAGCGACCCAGAAGTCAACATGGCGTTCCTCAACAGCAAGGGTGAATGGGCGTCTATTGCAGGCCACGCCTCCATCATCACCGACCGCGATACCGTCAAAAAGTACTACAGCGTTGCGCTCAAGGCCTGGTTGGGGGACCTGGGTGACGGTGTACACGATGCGTCGGAGAATGATCCTCGCATTGGCATCGTGAGACTGGATGCCGAGACGGTGACGTATGCGCTGTCGAATAAGGGTCAGATTATGCAGGCGGTGGAGGTTGCGCAGAGTACGTTGAGAGGAAAGCCGGCGGAGGTGAATAGCTTGAGACACATCTCGGAACAGGAGATCAAGGCGTGGCGCAACGTGTGTACGCAGTGAAAGTAAATGATCTCGAGAACTATAAAGTCTTGACTTTTCACGGTTGAAGATTGAAATTGTACCTACATACGTATTTCAAAGCTTACGCCAGACAGCGGATATCGCTTCACAATGACGTCATGCGTGGCAGAATCAATTACGGAGTATATGTATATGCATACATGTACTTCGATTGCTTTTTCAACTACAAATTATCTGTGACATGTCATTGCGTTGCTGGAAACATAGCCGCTCGAACTCATGACTGAATCAAGTCGCTAGCCTCACTTCAACATTGAGCGCATGACGAGTGTATGAATTGCCATCGAATTCTGCGTACGGCGTCAGACTCGATGCGGCAACATTAAATTCTTGACTACGCATAGTAGCCAATTGCTTCCTACTGGTTAATAAAGTGAGTCTCTTGCTGGTGATGGTGAGGATCTCTGGATGACGAGCGGTTATAGTCCATTATACACGACGATGTGGGCTTCCGTTGAAAGGTCAGACGGTCCATTCCAGGATCAATTTCTGACGAGAACCAGATCTACGATGCTGATCCTTAAGACAAGACGCATAAAGCTTTGTTGGCAAGAGGCCAATGAGCGCTGTGGAAAAGAACTGAAGACACCTTGGGCCCCTTGGAGCTCTCCGTGGAGCACGTAATGGAAAAGACCAAGAAGTTTCCCATACATACCTGTTAATTGGCCTGACTATTGTGCGTTGTCCAGTTCTTAGTCCTTGCTTAGTTTACCATGATGCTGCCGGTAGGGATTGTACTTTCAGGCGTGAAAGTACGGAGTATAGATTCACATCTTTCACACGGAGACCCTTTTGTGAAGGAGAGGTATGTACATTGTTGTTATCCACGCTGCGACGCGTCCCTAACGTCACCAACTCACGGGCTGTAGTTGACAAGGCAGAGGCATTGCGTGTCTTGAAGAAACAGAAGATTACCAGACGAGACCGTGAACGCGCTCATGAGGTAGAGGTAGGGCATCACGGCCGTCCTCATTTGTGAAGGCTGTGAGAATCAGTGGCTCGTCATCGCAGGATCTGGCCACGCACAGCCAGGCCGGCGAATGTAAGTAATCCATCCCGGTAGGTATGTACACAAATAATCAAGTAGGTGCCTTCTTACAATACTTGCCAGGCCGCGTATGTATGTTATGGTTCAAAAGCAATGATTGAAGTCACCGGTCGGCGGTGGCGTTCCACATCAAATAGATGTACCTCGGTTTATTTCATATTTCGGCTTTGATGCAAGCTCATGCAACCTTCATCCTTCATCCCGTACCACCTTTGTTTTTTGCATCGCGAACCTATTGTCCTGTCCACCCTTTTTCATCCATCAAGGCGCGCCACACTACCAACCTTACTCCCTAGGTATAACACTTAGCAATTGCGATCGCTACAACACACGTACAGCGACGTTAAAATGGCATCCGACACGTCAGAATATGAAATCTCAGCAGTCGAAAGATGTATCGATTCTGCCACCGGCAAGCCCAATTTCTCGCGCTACACAGAGCATAACCTCGAGGAGCGAACCAACAGACGAGAGGCACAAGAAGATGAGGAACGTCGGATTAGGAAGAAGCAGGTACGAATAAATCTCAGCTTCCTACGCCGCTGGCTACGAGAAAATAGGGGTACGGTGAAGGTTAGCCTTCAGGAAATGACGATAAGACACCTCATGATAATGGTCAGAGACGCAGGAAGGGTGGTTAGATGGCTTACAAAGGCAAACCGCCAGATGCGGCTAAGGGACAATAACTAGATGGCTTAGCGATATTCGTCAACTTCGCGATCTACATCTGTCAGACGATCAGCCACCTCTTTCTTGGCCTACAGAATTCGACAATTCGATTGTCTCACCACCACACTTGCTGCCTACCGACTTAATAGAGGTCTAGAACCTTGGACTCATTCTCTTCAACCTCTCCTACTTCATCGCTACTCTCAGGGACGCTCATTCGATCAATCTCGGCTGTTCATGTGTCGCTCTTCATGCTGCGAACATCTGCCTTATCAACGAGATCTTCAACAGCCGCCCTGACAATCGAATTGTCGAATTCTGTAGGCCAAGAAAGAGGTGGCTTATCGTCTGACAGATGTAGATCGCGCGAAGTTGACGAAGGCACGCATATCTGTGAGCCATCCAGCTATCGTCTCTTAGCTGTATCTGGCAATCTGCCTTTGTGGAACACATCCAGGCCAACGATTAGGACCTCGGGATGTTCCCCATATACTTGCTCGGCCATTTGCCTTGCTCTATAGACTTGACTCAACAAGCGCAAGCAGCTCATCAGAGAAACAATCCGATCGTGGTTGTGCGAGGGTTGGGATATCTTCGAGCTGAAACATTCAGGCGCTTGTTGAAGAGAATCCGTCGAAGTGCCACTGGAAAGATTTGGCGGATGTTCTGGACATACAAGAAGTGCATTCAAGATGCGAAAAAACAACCCCGACGTACTAATTATGCTTGACATAAAGTGAACCGCTTCAATATGCCTTATGCAAGTTGTAGGTGTTTCCTCGGTGTCTGCCAACTTCAGCGTCTGTTTTGGCCTTGCCGCTCGTGAGGACACGGAGGCATATATGTACGTGGTGTTTGAGAAACAACCAGGTTGCACGATCACTACCGAAGACAAAAAGAGAGAAGACCGACAAGGGCGAGGTCAGCTATCCGGGGGCGAGGTATGTGCTTTTCTACGAGGGAAAACTTGTGAGGTCCGTATCGGCAGAGGCAACGTCATAACAATCCCGGATGCCGAGGTCAAGACGGTTGCAGGTCAGGTATTCTGCCTGCCCAAGGGTGGAGGCGATCGGTTTGGATGCCAGCCACCAGCCACGCAGACGCCTTGGGTACAGATGACTCTCAATACTGGCAAGTCGGGGGCAATTCAGGACTCAGGAGCAAGTCCGCTGCCGCTATATACCGGAATCTGATACTTCGCCGCCTGTAGCCCTATCTACGACAGCCGTGAGAACGTCTGCTACATTCAGCTCCGACTCACGAGGCAATACTTCCAGGTAAGCAGTCTTATTCACGTCTGCTGTGCGGGAAAAGACTTCATTGGCGGCTACTCCTCAGATTTTCTCGGGGATGTTCTTTTCGTCCGTGTGACGGATAAACGCAGGGGCATACAGCATACAACAATCTGGCTCTAGCTCCTACCCTCCACTCCAGGAGGCTCGGCTCATTCTGATACAGGCTCGGCGACGACGAGCTTCAGCAACGCAGCTAGGAACAGGCTCGGGAGAAGGGACCGGGTCCGGAGCGTCAACTCATAGCCCAGAAACCGAGAGGCCAGAGACCGGTTCGTTAGAGACGACTCATACGGGCCCTCTAGCAGTGACTCCAGGGACTGCAGCATTTGCAACAGGAACAGGGAAGACCTCCTTAGTGGCTACTACTCTGCGCACCTCCGCGACATTTCTTCCTCGTGTGGGATCGACCACGAGGCCAGACGGGTACAGTCTGGACTGCTTCTACTATGTCACCGCAGACCCGGCATTTTGGTTCTGTTTCCAGCACGGCTAGTTCAGTTGTAGTTGGCTCAGTTCATTCTAAGACGGGCTCGGTGAGGGCGAGCTTAGGCATCACAGCTTCAGAGACAGGCTCAGGCGAAGCAACCCCGTAAGGAGCCTCAACTCGAAGCTGACTCCTGAGTCCTGAAGGCGACCAGATTCTCTGACCTACTGTTGTTGCTCGGACTATTTATAGCGGAGCTCGCCCCTTTACCCTCTTCGAATCAGAGGACATGGAAATTCTGATAGGTGCCATCAAGAGAGCACCTCGGCCTTGGAAGGCTACTAGCCGCCAGAAGCTTTCAGGGGATCTGTTGAGCGAGGTTTTCAACTGTGTGAAAGCCCAAGTGGATGAGCATATCAAGCAGGCCCGATATTTGAACTTTACTGTTGATGAGAAGACGGAAGTGTTCAGAAGTTTCCAGAAGGCATTCATCGTACTGCATGTGTCCGTGGTGATCGAGTTCACACGATGTAGTTCGTTGTAATTGCTAGCAGAAACCCGGCGCCAGGGGACAACGAACTACATCATGTGAACTCGATCACCACGGACACATGCAGTACGATGAATGCCTTCTGGAAACTTCTGAACACTGAATGTAGTATGTACGTCGTCTCATCAACAATAAAGTTGACATTTCGGGCCTGCCTGATATGCTCGTCCACTTGGGCTTTCACAGAGTTGTAAACCGCTCAACAGATCCCCTGAAAGCTTCTGGCGGCTAGCAGCCTTCCAAGACCGAGGTGCTCTCTTGATGGCATCTATCAGAATTTCCATGTCCTCTGATTCGAAGAGGGTGAAAGGGCGAGCTCCGCTATAAATATAGCCCGAGCAACAAGTTGGTCAAGGTCGGCTCCAGGTATGAGCTTCGCCTTCGACATCGTGGTAATGGATGTCTGCTGCAGCCCTGGCCGGCTTATAACTTTCGTCGGGTTTTCGTCCTCGAATGTTCTCGTGGCGTCATTAGAGAACACTTTTTTTGTGGCCATCGAACGAGGTACATATGTACTCCGTAGTCCTCGCCCAGTGACCATAAAATTTTCATTGGGATCCACTTTTGACACAGTGAGGCCACATAAAATTTCAATGGAAATCAGGCGTCCAAAAAAAAAGTCCATGTAGGTATGTACTGCTTAATCTCCTCCATCCTACACCTGCAAATACAAACTTGGCTGAAACTGAACGACACAATAATGATCTTCACTCCGATCACGGGGAGGGATACGACGACTTCTGGAGAGAAGAGCGCCGCAATCTCCCTGCGGTTATAAATCGGCCCTTGAATGGTAAGCTCAGAGAGGAAATACAAACTGCCTCGGTAAGGACGCTATCGCGATAGGATTGAGCTTCAATTGCAATGCCACACACTACTAACCTGTCTACTAGAGCTGTCACACGGAATCGTTCAAGCTTACCAGCGGCTGCGGCCAGAAGGCTCTTTTTACTGCAAAGCTGGAGTTTGCCCAGAAAATCCCGATTTATACGAACGCCCACACTACGGGATATCCGTAAATTGTTCCAGCCGAGTTGGTATACGACGTCGCAATCTCCTTTTCTTGGAAAAAATATATCCCTATACGGTACCGATCCAAGTTCCAAGGCATTGAAAATTGCAAAAACCCAAGGCCAGAAATCCGAGAAAACATATGGACAAATCTTACCTGGCAAAATGGGAACAGGTACCACAGTGGCGCTGCAAACAGTAAAGTTGATACGAGCCTAATGACCTCTTAAGGTCTTCCGCGAGCAAGCGAGTAAGCATTATTCTGTGCCTCACCTGCTTGTAACTCAATCCGATTGAAACATTGTTTCATTCTTTCAAAAAGCATTTCTTGGGAAAAGGGGCTTATAATCCTCAGCTTCCAACTTGCGGTCCAAATTGAGTTTGAAACAGATGAGGCACAGAACAATACTTGCTTGCTCGCTGAAGGCGGTCATTAGGCTCACGGAGATGAACTTTACAGTGCCACTGTTGAAACTGGTACCAATCGGCTAGTGTAAGAGTCATCCATGTATATCCTCGGATTTCCGGCCTTGCGTTTTTGCAAATTTTAACTCCTTGACACTTGGATCGATACCGTGTATGTAGAGACAACTTTTCATTCAAAAGAAAAAGACTGTTGGGAACGTCAGGTACCGCGGTGTAAACAGTCAAAGGAAAGTACAGTGTCGATGCATAGGAACACGTGACCAAAGGCCAGGGCTGTGGTTTCTTGTATTCATCTTGTGTATGCATTATCAGATAAAGGAAAGGAGGGAAGAACCGCTCGTGGCGTTGAGGCCACGAGCAGAGTCTATTGTCCTGGCGGGCGCTGTAGCCAATCAGCGTTGCGTTGTTGCGCAACCAAGCGGCGTGATATTGTCATGCCGACTAACAAATTACAATACATGCTGAATTAAGGAACGTGAGAAGGCACAGTTGGAACGAAAGATGAAAAGGAATTGTGCAAGCGTGTCTAAACACAACTCCCCATCACCACCATTCCGTGTACCTACATGTCAAAAGCGAAAGGCATCCTCCCCTCCGAATTCCGCCTCTCAAAGCTTGCACACCAGAAGCCCATAGTTTATCTCTCACTCAGTCGAGGGCTTCATAACTCCAGCATCTCCATCCGCCCATTGCACCCGGGCAATCCACCTCATTATCTTCCACAGACCCTCGGTACCACTCTCCTTGACAAGACTTATCTCATACTCGGCGCCAACCAGATATTTCGGCCCAGCCGGCTCCTTGGCCTGTCCCGCGGGTGCATGCTGTGCCGAAACGAGACAGACGAGCGATGCCTTGTCGTCCGTCTCAAGGAACACGCGGATATTGCTCGCCATATGTGTTGTATCGAGCTTAGAAACGAAGCCGAACGCCTTGTCGACAATGGCGGACAGGCCTTTGAAGGGAGGCATGTTGGTCTCGTCCCGAATCTCCATGGTGACGTCCTCTCCTTCTACAAAAGCCGATTTGAATATTTCGACATCGTTGTGGTCGAAGCCTGCGAGGACGCGGTGCAGAGCATCGGTGACGGCCTCTGTCCGGGTGAGACCCGGGAGCGCGAATGGGAGTGACATTGGCACAAACAAGTAAAGTAGAACGAATAGCTTGCTATATCCTCAAGTCACCTTGAATAAAATGTAGTTCAGGGCGAAAGAAAATGAAAGGATTGAATGCTGGCCGACTCGGGGAGGAGTCGGCTGGTGGCTTGAAGACCGTTGAAGTAGTTGCCTACGATCTTGCGGCTTGTCGCCGGTCGGTGCAATTCTTTGATGAAACATGCAGCGACACCTGCCTATTCATGCCTGTTCTGCCGAATCAATTACCCTCACTTTCTTACTCGCACGACATTGATATGTTCGCTTATGTGCCACCTGAGTAGGAGGGTTGCCAAGAGCATGACTGCGCCATCTTTCTCGTGCAACAGTTGCGCTTTTCGTAAAGATCGCCACAATATGCGCGCCCCGTGAATGATTCCGGCCCCCTTCGGGATCTCCGTCGTGTAACACCCCCAGTACGGCCCCCAGGTCGTCTTGTGACTCTCAGTCTTGTCGTACGAGCGAAAAGTAAAGTTGGGCACAGAGCAGACGAGTGGACGAGAGAGTAAAAAAATGCAGGGAGACGGTGGAAAAGTCAAAAAGTAATGTCGTGGAAAGCATCGTGGAACGATCTTTGCTCCCGGCAGGGCTTGAACCTGCGGCCTCCGCATCACTAACGTTTATTAGTACGAAGCTCTAACCAACTGAGCTACGGAAGCTTTCCTCGACCGTGATTGGCTAGGAGACCGAAAATACTCTTTATGAACCTTTAAAACAAACACCTGCCTATTCATCGACGTGCCCTACCTAGGAAAGTCACAGGAAAAGAGACAGCATCTATTTTCCGGGCGCAGAAGAATGCTCCAATGGAGCTCTGGACACCAAGCAAAACATCATCTTGCCGATTGACATCAATAACTTGTTATCCAGTCGACGCACGCCATCCTTGCGAGGTAGAAAAAACTTCAAAGCCTGCGATTGCCACCCATTTTTCTTTCAGTGAGTTGCAACTTCCCAATCTCGAGAGCAGTTTTGTGATGTTATGTACTCAATACCTGCACCTGTTTTAAGGCGACAAACGTCCGCACGATCATTCACTTGATTCAAGATTATTTTCATACGATCATTCTGTGGATAGGTTTTTGCCACTAGCTTTATGTATTTCATTCTCTGAGATACATATGCCTTCTCCCACGGTCGGATCTCTTCTAGTACAGGGTACGGGAACAGTGCTGGAGGCTGATCGTGACGAGTCCTCCTCAAATTACCTACTCCAACACAAGCTTGAACCCATAATACAAGCAAGCAGTAGTCCATAATTATAACTTAATTGATAGTCCGCAGTAACGCCGTTGCTATCAGTCGTCAACTTCATGGAAATAGAGCCACGACAAAAGAGATAAACAATATAACCTGTGATTACGAGCCGTCGTTCCAACAAGCAGGCCGTGATACGTCACGTGGCTTCGTGGTTTAGTGGTATAATTCTCGCTTAGGGTCCACCCAAAGCATCGCTTGCGAGAGGTCCCGGGTTCGATCCCCGGCGAAGCCCTCCATCTTCTCTTTTTGCCCATGTCAAATCTCAACGATTTCACTGCTCAGCAGTCAAGTGGAGAAGACCTACAATTTTTGTCGCACGAATCACGATGCTCTGTTTTTCCACGGGTGACAAGATAAATGCAAGGTTTCAATTTTTTTGGCAGCATTTCTATATCTAGTGAACGAGTAATGTAATCGCAATCCACCCTGACCCATACGCCTCATGCCCTTATTCGGAAAGGGTGCGCCTCCGTATTGAACACAAACTTATTTTTCCTTCTCCCCTGAAACTGCACGTCGGAATCCTCGGCAAAGATCAGATACGCGTACTTGAGAGTCTCGGCAAGGAAGAAACTCTCCTGGTAATCGTCCTTTTTCCCTCCATCCGGGAGAGTCACGTCGGTCAGGCCCGAGAAAGCCACTCCGGCACGGCAGCGATCCCGGATCGCGGTAAAGGCGTCCCAGGCCATTGTTTGGTACTTCTTGTCGCCGGTCATACGATACGCATAGTACAGACTCTCGAGTGTTTCGGGCCGGAGCACGTAGTCCTTGTACGTAGCCCAGAAGCCGGCCTTGGCGTAGAAGGCTGCGTCCTCTGCGGGCGGGGCGGTATCGTTTCCGGCCGGGATCCAGCGGAATACTTCGGGACCAATCTTGCTGGCGGTTTGGACGTAGGTCTCATAATAGGATTCGGTAAGTGTGATGCCAAAATCTATGTACTTGGGCTCGTTGAGTAGAAGGCCGCCTAGGATGAAGTTTCCGCCGGCAAAGGACGCCACTGACAAGCGGAGAATTAGTTATTTCGATCACTTCGATCAAGTAGACGAGGTTGTAGAGGAGGGCGAGTTCTTGCACCGTCTTTGAGACTTACGATGCTGAGATGATGGAATGATCCTTGTGTCATTATATCCGGCCAGAAAAGTAATGTCTGGTCGCGAGCTCGGGTGTGAGACGAGGTGCTCCATGGTCGAATTAGCAACCTCGACCCAGCGGTCTTTGTAGTGGCTAAACTCTTCTGGATCATACAAGTACATCTTGATAAGGTACTCGTAGTAGCTGTCGACGCCACCACCCCAGTGGCCACGGTTGTCCGTGAATTGGCCGGTGGTGATGTTGACAGTAATCCCGACCAAGCCAGGATATCCCTGAGGCACGCCCGTGGGGACCGGGTCAACGAGGTATTTCTGCGCCTTTTGAGCCAGCTCGGCATAGGTCTTGTTACCAGTGAGATCACTGAGGCGAGTCCATTCTAGCACGAGTGTACCGAAACCAGCAGGGCCATTGGTATCCTCTGAAACGTTCGCTCGCCGAGTAGGATTAAAAAAGACGGTGTTGATGGGGATTCCAGTCGGTGTGTCGAAAGCAATGCTGAGACCGTCGGCGAGTGTTTTGGCCTGCCGGAGAAGAGAGTCCACGTTGTAGAGATTGTAATCGTGTACGAGCTTCCGAAAGGGGCCCTTTAAGAGGTCGTAGCCTGTCCGGTTTCGTTAGCTATACTTGCGCGCCTTCTTTCACCTGACAACAATGTGCAAGTGAGAGAGTAAAGGAGTATGAGGGAAATGAGGGAGCGTACCGGACATGAGTCCGCCCAGATATCGAATATTGGTTTCGAAAAGAGAAATTGACGAGTTGACCTCGATGGTGGTGTTGAAGTCAATTATCGGAATATATGATAGGATTTGGTCGACCGTCTTGGCGTCCTCCATGATGATGGCGGTGCTGAGCGCATCGACCGCGGTCGCACCCCAGTAATTTCTGTCCAGTACCCATCAGTAAGATTTTCTCACAAGCCTTTCTGTTATTTCTGCTTATCACCCGAATTTTCCGCGAACAACATGAAATCCTCGTACATATTCCATCGCGGGCCAACTCCTCGTCTCAGCAAGCATCGAGCAGTCAATGAGCATTAACAGGCCTTACCTGTCATCGGCGATTCCTGCACTAACAGGCATCAAGGTATCATGCGGAAACGTAAACTCATAGTATCCATCCCAAGCTGTCTGGAACGCTTTTTTGACTTCAGACGCCTTAGCTGGATCTGCCTTTGGCGTACCTCTCTTCCACGCAGCTGCTGTACTTGCGAGCGTCCCAAGCACCAGCGTCGCCACTTCAAGGCCTGTCTTGGTTCGCATTTTGTTTATAGGGTCGATGATTTCGGGATCATCACTCAAAGAAAGGCGAGCGAGAGTTGAAACGACAGAGCGCAGGAGGTCGACAATTATTATACGCGCGTTGTGTGGCCGGTGCGAATTCTGGCTGCTGCAAAGCGAGATATAGCTCAGGTTGAGGAATAATTTCTCAAGAACAGGGAACCACGCTTGAAGAAGTATATGTACTCTGTATAATACTGTTTCAAAGTTTGCCTGTGAATTGTAGCGGCAAGGTCAAGACCGTTCCAGCCACTGGCATGGATCCCGGCCGTTTATGGTTTCACTGGCTCATTCATGACAGGATCTGGTGACGGCCTCGCCCATGACCCCTAGCACGAGGTAACAGCCTACGGAGTACAGGTAACGAGGAGGATTGTCGAGACGGGGATCCACCTCGCTCCTCGATCTGCAGATACGCACCCGTTTATCCATCCGATGCGACCGGACGTCTTGGCGCCGCGGCGAGGACTTATCAAGATGCAGATACAACGTAGGAGTGATGCGACGCTGGCGTCAGGACGACTTGTTGACAGCTTACAACTTGTGAGCGACTTGAATAGGCTGAATCATAGTTTGGCTGGTGCGGAATTCTCGCGTTGACAGGGGATGGGCCGGCGCGCGGAAGATTGGGATGAACCGCAGATTATTAAGAGCTCAGAGTATCTTATCCAAGGTTGATGATAACTTGATGCGTACAGACCTAGGTCACAGGTGTATGTACATACGGAGTATGTAGGTACACAATCATCAATGCCAAGAATCGAGGTAGGGTAGTAAGGTAGGTTGCGTGCTTTTTGCGCATGATTCTCCATCGGCGCCGATCCGTGGGAATATTATTAATTAGGTAGACAGCTCGGAAGAAACGTGGGTTACCGTCGCCGAGTTGGCAGAAGAGTCCACCAGAAACATGAACGACGGAATGTACCTAGGTATGGTAGCTATACCATGGCTTCATGACGTTACTGAGGCATATAAACGTTCCCATTCCAAAAGAAAGGAACTTCGCCCAATTGGTCATGCGATGCCACATCTCAATGATGCTCCATCTGGCATCTGCACCTGCGCATTGGCCATGACGGCACTGACGGCACTTGTCTCAAGAGCCATCCGTACTCCGTAGACATAGAAAATTTTGTGCGCGAAGTGATACCTATTCGGCTGCATGTCTAGGAAGACAAACTGAGCTATAGTACTCCGTACCTACCTACGTATAGGTACATACACATGCAAAACTTTGCTATAAGTGAGACGGGAAATTTTAGCGGCGACGTTCGGATCAACATGCGCAAGGCAGTAGGTACTTCATGCGTTGTAGCCGTAGGTAATCGAGTATTCGAAACAGATACTCTGTACCGACTTGGCCAGAGCCCGATGCTTAAATCGTTCAGCGTACCTAGTACATGTACAGCAAAAGCATCAGAATTTGGAAATACAAGGTATAAACAGCGGGGAATGACTCGCTAGCGTTTAGAAAGACGCAAAAGAAATCTTCCATGACTCTGGATGGCAGGAGAGAGATGACAAGGCTTACCCGTACATAATTGAACCACACTCTCCGTCGCTCCGATCGAATCATCATCACCACCTACCTATATGTGCTACACGGAATCATATTTTGGCAAAAGCTACTCCGCATGACTTACCTAGTTCTTTGTCATGGCAGCTCTCCTGAGTTCGTTCACGGTTCAAGGCGAGAAGTTGAAGTTAAAACAAGGGCAAAGACGCCTAAAGGCCACGTTCAGGGACCGACCCGACGCATAATCGCTTGCTGCTGTCCATCATCTGGCCAACTTCAAGCTACATAAAAATCTAGATACATATGTAGATTGACCATGCGGATGCGACCCTTATCTACCTATTACTCCGTAGTCCGTACTCCATTACCGCCGTCTTGTGGCCGCGCCGCCCGCTCCCGAGTCCCGAGTCCCGCCGGGCCGCAAGCCACCCAGCGACAACGGAGTGCAGGCTGCAGCCCCTGGTTATTAGATATGTAGGTAGGCACGGAGTACGTAGCTATCTCGTTCTTCCGGAATCAGAGTACGCCGACTGCTGGCCCCTGGCTGCTTGTGCCTCGGGGGGATGCCGGTAATGATGTTTATTGGTGTGATTTGTTGTTGCATCTGGCAATACGCGCACCTGGGCTTACGCGGGGGCCGGGGCATGGGTTTGTGGATGAAAAACGGCTGCGTGTTGTTGGGTGTTTGATGATGTTATACCTGCCTAACTCATGACGTTTGACGGTTTGAGTCACAGATAGGAAAAATATGTTCATGCTAACGTACGAAAACCGAGAGGTACATGCACTCTGTGCCTACTCCGTACCTACGTACATACCTAGGTAGCTTATTAGGTACATAGGTGCCTAGTAGGTACCGACGACCGTAGAAAAGGGAAGAACAAAGAGGGACTGCGTACGCTGCGGGGACATGCGGCATAGGTACCTACTACTTCGAACATTTTCGCTTCCTTCATCTCTTCGTCTGGGCTGAGCGTAATTTTCATCGGGTATTTTCCATGATGACGCATTCGCCACTTTGTGTTTTCTTTCGCGAAGGATACGTAACAGAAATAATGTGACCCCTGGTATATGCAGAATGACGAAAGTCTCCAGTTTCGCACATCCGATGGCATTCGATAGGCACTGGAGACCAATCGGCACGGAGCTCAGCCTCGCTACCTTGACAACGGAGTGCTCTTCCGATACTTTGAGACGAAAGCTAAGTGAAGATCGATGCTGTATTTGGGAGAAATTGTTTCACTTTTCATTCACGTTGCAACTTGCCACAGCTTGCTGTGTCGCTCAACATCTGGTGCCTGTCGAACATTTCCGGCTCACCATCTTCGGCAACTTACCGTCTTTTGCGATTTACAACGGCCTGTGCAGCAGGTAGAATGTTTCTCATTGATAATAATGCCAACTTCACAATCAGATCTGCACTCTTGAGATGCTTTCGAATGACAAGGTTTCGCGGCTTCACACGAAAGCGAAGGCGAACATGCAGATTGCTCCGATGTGGCCCGTCTGAAAGCCTGCGCTGGCTTGTAATTCTTCCCGTTCTTGCGCAAGATACAGGGGACATGGAATGCCTGGTACGCATTTTCATGTCTTCGAGGGCCTGAAAGATTCGCCTGTCCGAGCAGCGAGTAGTCGTAAGTCTCATCGTCACTGCTCATCGCAAATGGTCTATGCAGCACTGCCCTTCCATTCTAGCGGTATGGGGGATGAGAAAGATCGGAAAGCAGAATTTACCGTACGAAAGTTTACAATAAGGAATGGCAAGTAACGTGATCTTATATTAGAAGAAAGAATCATAAGCAAATTAAGAGGCTTGCGCTTGTCAATGCATTCTTACTTGACCACTGACACGGCTTCTTCTCCAACATGCAACTCTTGATACCACGGCATCACCCATTCGTCCTTGTCGGGCGCCGTAAACCACTGGATTAGCTTCGGTAGATTGCACTTGTTGGCTAGGCCGAGAGCAAAATTCAGCGCCTTGAGCCCAGTCGCGGACTGGGGGATCATCCACGCAAGCCCCGGATTCGGCTTTGGGATCTTGTCGATATAAGGATGCAGCGTGGCACTGTATCTGGCAAGAGCGGCTTCAACTTCACAGTCACCGCCGCTGCACCTTGCAATCTCCCCTGCGAGAATGTACGCGCCCACCATGGCAGCCGAAGTGCCCATGCCAGACATGGAAGAAGGACAAAACGCCGCGTCTCCGAGGAGGACGACCCGGCCTTTTGACCAAGCATTGTCTAGAACATGAACGACTTCGTTGGCGTAGAAATCGTCTGTCATCTTCATGGCGTCGAGTAGCCGACTGGTCTGCTTGTATCCAGCTGTCCTGAACATGTCTGTAAAGACGTCCTTTTGCGCTTCCACATCCTTCGTCAGCGCCTCCTTCATCTCTGCCTGGTGACCGGGCGCCATGGTCATGAGATACACCTGCCCGAGATGAGGCGAATGCCACCTCGTCATGATGCAGCGCTGGCCCGTTTCAAAACAGCACGTTGCGCGATTCTTGTCCTCGGCCTCTCTCTTGATGCTATAGTAGCAGGTAAACACACCGGTAGACTGGATGAACTGTTCATCGCCTCCCATATCCTTATTCAGAGCTCGTCTGATGCGCGAATTTTGGCCGTCAGCTCCCACGAGAAGGTCGCAGTCTGCGGTACTGCCGTCTGAAAGCGTCACGCTCACTGCATGGCCTTTGTCTTCAAATCCCTGGACAGACAGGCCGAACTTGTAAACGACTTTATCCTTGGTTCTATCATAAAGAATGTGGCATAAGTCGCCTCGCATGATTTCGTATTCACTCGACACTGCTTGGTGTTTGCCGCCGGCCTCATAGCGCGGGAAGAAGATGATGGATTTGCCATTATGATCGACAATGTCGACGCCTGCTTCATCCACGACGTGTTGGCGTACGTCTTGGATAATGCCCATTCGCTCCATGGCTTCGATGCCCTGGCCTCGAATGTCGATCTGCTGGCCACCTGTCCGGACAGAACTCCATCGCTCAATGATGGTGACGGAGTGGCCGAGGCGCTGAAGCCAGAAAGCTAGGGACGGGCCGGCGATGCCAGCGCCTGCAATGAGAATCTTGAGGGGCTTTTGGTTGGACATCTTCGTCGGGCTATGTAATCGCGATTGACCAGCTTGTCTAGGTTGGCGAGGCTCGCAAAGTTTGTGCAGTGATCCTAAAAGAGGAGCCGTGCTGGGTGTCTGGTTCCCAGAGACTGAGTTGGGTCGCTCTCGGTCTTTTGTACAATCACTTTACTCTGTGCGCTGCGATGAATTCAACATAGCATAACAATACGCAATCACACCCTCTCATTGGTGATCATTTTGGCAATGTGATGTCACGTTACGCATTGAGGGGGGGTCGAGCGCTTCCATCACAGGCAATCTGCATCAGTGTTGCACAACACCCTCAATATGCAACACGCGAGGTCGATCTCACCAACATCCATATGAAGTATGTGCTCTATGGTGATACATGGAAGAGAAAATTCAGTGTAACATCTGCCCGAAGCAGCACATGGTCTTGTATAGTGATCATATGATTCGTGCATGACATAAATTTGAGTTTCATGGCTCTCCTCTTCTGCGCCAGCTGCGAGCTGCGAGCTGCGACTTGATTTCTTGCTCGCGCAGCCAGTTAGGTATGCTGATGCCCTCACTCGTGCCGGTCCCGTCGTCCTGAAGCATCCTCTCGCATCCCTCCATCACCTTCCAGATTCGCAGTCATGCATTGCTGCAATGGCCGGATTCAATCTTCATTGCGTCACCAAAACTCCCTCCGGATACCTAGAGGGCAGCTTCGACGACGTCATCTTGCAAGTTGCGCGCCTTCTCTCAGCACGGGTATGTGCTTGGAGTCTCGACTCTCCCGGAACTACCTTGATTTGATGCCTGGATAGGTGCTGCGACTCCGATATGTACCTTGCCTTGTGCCCGGCAATGCGAATGCCACAGCCGGTAGTTCGGAGCAATATGATTCAGAGTAATCTGCCGACGCCGCTGGCTACGGGCAGTGGTAGGGTCAGTGCAAAGAGGCGGGCTGCTCATATGATCTTGGTCACGAAGCAAGCAGAATACCCAGAGATGGAGGAGATTGACACAGACGGAAATAGTTGATCACATAAGGAGGGCGGTGATCTACTTGAAGGCTAAACATACGGCCGAACATGCTTGTTGCGCAGGATAGCATGCTGCAATTCGCTCTTTCAGCTCAAGCGTTCTTCTCAGCCTGCCTCTGCCGTCGAGCTCGGCCATCTAAAGTTGCTGTCAAGGGGAGACTTGAGAAAAAGTCAACTCACTATCAAGCTAGCCTCAGCATTAGCTGTAACTTGTAAGTCAGCTTGAGTTTCTCGAATGTGAGACGCCGCAAGTGGTGGGGGCTGAATGTGAGCGCTCGGCCGGCCTCTTCTTATCCTTGAGGCATCGCAGGTCGGATGAAGCAAAGGATGGATGGGCCTGGGATCGAATCAAAGTCCGAGAATGGTTTGAATGTGCAAGTAGACGCCAGCATAATTGTCCGCGTAGTGTTTGTCTAGAGATGGTCGAATTTAGTGATCGTTAGTGATCGAGGTAGGTAGGTAGACCTAAGACAGCGCTTAGTCAGTGAAGTCGCTCACTCATTATCCGATCTCCGTCTCTACCCGATGTGTGATATCGTCAAACGTCTGGTGGCCCCAACAGATTGCCGCTTCCATCGGCGGTTCAGTGGCCGCTGGAAAAGTACGGAGTACCGCCTGGAAAGCCTTAAGGGGAGAATACAGCCAGCCAATCAAAGACCAGACCTGCCAGCACCAAACCCAATACGGCCAGCCCCAATGGAAAAAAATAAAAATCTTGGTCTGCTCAGTGGTCGCAGGGAGTTGCCTCCACTAAATAAAGTCACTAACTGGGGCGCGCACCAACCAGGAAGCTGGTTTCGCCGCGTTCCGGAAAGCAAATTCCCTCGACTCAGCTCCGTCGAAGCCATCGTCGTTCATTCGAGACACCCTCATACTCTCCTACTCTTGGACCAGTCCAGCGCTGCCTCTCCTCCCCCCTACGCTGACCAATTTGCGTCCGCCCAATTTACAATTGCGACGAACTGCATTGGCGGCCCGACTCGCACTGCTCCTTTGCTCTGTCGCCCCTACCTCGTGTCGAACCTCAACAAATCTCGAATCCCACACATCACAAGCCGTCATGTCTCGACTTCTTCGACCTGCCGCGCGACTGGCGCTCTCGAGCCGAGCCACTGCCATCAAGGCTCCCGCCGCTTCTGCTTTCACACAGGCCCCTCGAGCCCTGACGACACCCGTCTTCTTTGGCGCTCAGCAGAGCAGGAAATACGCAGAGGGGTCTGGTGTCAAGGAGTATACCGTCCGTGAAGCCCTCAACGAGGCTCTCGCTGAGGAGCTCGAGGCAAACCCCAAGGTGTTCGTCCTGGGAGAGGAAGTTGCTCAGTACAATGGCGCCTACAAGGTCACTAAGGGCCTATTGGACCGCTTCGGGGAGAAGCGCGTTATCGACACTCCCATTACCGAGTCCGGCTTCTGTGGTCTTGCTATTGGTGCTGCTTTGAGCGGTCTGCACCCTGTCGTAAGTGTTAACCGGCTCGCAGGTGGCTGCTCATGACTTCATTGCCGCCGCGGCTCCAATGACACAGATGCAACCTGTTCCTTATCATCCTTTTTGCGATCTCACTGACAATATTGACGTGCAACAGTGCGAGTTCATGACGTGGAATTTTGCCATGCAAGCTATCGACCAGATCGTCAACTCTGCCGGCAAGACGCTCTACATGTCTGGTGGCATTCAGCCCTGCAACATCACATTCCGTGGCCCCAACGGTTTCGCCGCTGGTGTTGGTGCTCAGCACTCCCAAGATTACTCTGCCTGGTACGGCAGCGTACCTGGCCTGAAGGTCGTCTCTCCATGGAGTGCCGAAGACGCCAAGGGCCTGATGAAGGCCGCCATCCGTGACCCTAACCCCGTCATCGTTCTCGAGAACGAGCTGATGTACGGCCAATCCTTCCCCATGTCCGAGGCTGCCCAGAAGAGCGACTTCGTCATTCCTTTCGGCAAGGCCAAGGTTGAGCGCTCTGGCAAGGACTTGACCATTGTTACGCTGTCCCGATGCGTCGGCCAATCCCTGACCGCCGCCGAGAACCTGAAGAAGAACTATGGCATCGAGGCCGAAGTTATCAACTTGCGATCGGTCAAACCTCTCGACATTGAATCCATTGTTGCGTCTGTTAAGAAGACTGGCCACCTGCTGTCCGTCGAGTCCGGCTTCCCTCATTACGGAGTCGGAGCCGAGATCCTTGCTCTCACCATGGAGTACGCTTTCGACTACCTTCACGCTCCCGCTCAGCGTGTCACTGGTGCCGATGTCCCCACCCCTTACGCCCAGGGGCTCGAGGAGATGAGCTTCCCGACCGAGAAGGTCATTGAAGATTTCGCCGCCAAGATGTTGCGCGCATGAAGAATCTAATTTTCATACCGGATGCTTTGCCTGACAGCCGTGCATGAAGCGAACGAGAAAAAGCCATGATGCCTGGGTCCGCTTGAGGGAATAATGGAGAGAAATTGGGCCGTTGGGGGCTGGAGGAGGCGCAGCATCATAGTAATCAATATGCTTTGAGAAGGGTGGGATTGCTTTTCAGCACACTTCAAATATCTTCTTTTTTCCATAGATGGATAGGGGTCGGGGACTGAGGGACTTGTATTTGTAAATTTATATGGCGATGCTGATGCATTCCAATTTCACACCCTCTACCTCGCCAGCCGTTTCAGTTGCCAATTGTAGGATCAGATGTACCTACCTTGCGGATTAAGGTACTTGTCATTGCTTTCAAGAGTTCCTTCCCTTCGTCATTCACCCCACTTCCGCCCCAAAATTGTGGGGCGTTTCTCCAGAAGTCCAAACACAAGTGGTGACGATATGTGTGATCCGTCATCTGAACTGAAATCAACGGCTTCCACTTTGTGAAAAGGCAGATCATCCTCACCATGGCCGGAATCGATGCCCTTTTGCTGGCGCAGGAAGAGGATGGAAACACGAGCTCAGAATGTATGAAGAAGTCGAGTCAAGATCCCGAAGTTCTCAAGCGCCAGTTGGAGGCCAAGTATCTCACCCCGTCACGCACATTTTCCACCGAGTGGCTGAATCGGCTACAACAGCGATGGGAATTTGAGACGGACTATACTTCTCTGTTCAAGATTGCACCTCCTCAAACTCGCACTGTCACAAGATTCATTCGGCATGGCCTCGAAGGCAGGGTGACTGGCTACAGAAACGTGACGCTTCCTTTGAATAGCGCCACAGCAAAGACTTCGACAAGTCTGCTTCGAAAGCCCGCCAACCGGGTAGACTTTGTCCGCGGAGCTGCTGGCTTCTTTCCTTTTGCTCCTGGAGGCCTGGACAACATCGAGGCTACTGCTGCGCTGGAGGATCAGATCCATGCGGGCGGAGCGCCTGAAAACGGAACCAAGGCAAGCAGGCTCGACAGGGTGATTGAAGTGGGTGAAGGCGGGTTACTGCAGATAGCGCCTGGGATGAGTCGTGGCATTGACTTCAGCAAAAAGAAGAGCACGGTGGAGCAGGAGGCTGCTGACGCTGTTCAAGAAGTGCTAGAGGATGATCCGGCGGATGCAGGCGAGGCGCATGATTCAGATGCAGAATCGGCAGAAAGCGAGTCTGGAGACATCTCTGAAGGCGCTGATAGTGACAGCGATGAGATTGACGATATACTGCCTATTGAGTTTCCTGCTCTGGAACCCCATGGCGTGTTAGCAGCATCGAGTGCCCGTAAGGCTGGACGAGAATGGGCTCACATGGTGGATATAAGGCAAGGGATGCCGAACTTTCGAGAGCTGGTTCCCGACATGGCGAGAGAGTGGCCCTTTGAGCTCGACACCTTCCAGAAAGAAGCTGTATATCATCTCGAAAACGGCGACTCGGTGTTCGTCGCCGCTCACACATCAGCAGGCAAGACGGTTGTGGCCGAGTATGCCATTGCGTTGGCGGCAAAGCACATGACAAAGGCTATTTATACATCTCCGATCAAGGCTCTGAGTAATCAGAAGTTTCGCGACTTCCGACAGACATTCGATGAAGTCGGTATTCTTACGGGAGATGTGCAAATTAATCCTGAGGCTAGCTGTCTGATCATGACGACGGAGATCTTACGAAGTATGCTTTACCGAGGAGCCGATTTGATTCGCGACGTTGAGTTTGTCATCTTTGATGAGGTCCACTACGTGAACGACTACGAGCGAGGAGTTGTTTGGGAGGAGGTGATCATCATGTTGCCGGCACATGTGTCTCTCATTCTGCTCTCAGCCACAGTGCCGAATACTCATGAATTCGCATCATGGGTTGGACGGACGAAACAAAAGGATATTTACGTCATCTCGACCTCGAAGCGACCGGTGCCCTTGGAGCATTACCTTTGGGCTGGCAAGGATGTCCACATGATTGTGGACTCGGACAAGAAGTTCCTCGAGACTGGCTGGAAGGCGGCGAACACCGCAGCTCACGGGAAAGAAAAGCTGGCGCCATCACAGACTACAATGGCCACGCGAGGTGGCAATTCTCGTGGCGGCGCCCAGCGGGGAGGTCCTCAACAACAACAACGTGGTGGACGAGGAGGTGGCCAACGCGGCGGCGGTGGCAATCAGCAGCGAGGTCGGGGAGGGCCGCCTCGAGCCAGCCATGCCCCTGGCCATATGGGCCGCGGTGGACGTGCCGGAGGTATGACCTCTGCTGCCCAGGACAAGAACTTGTGGGTTCATCTTGTGCAATTTTTGAGGAAGAAGACCTTGCTACCGGCCTGTATCTTTGTCTTCTCCAAGAAACGGTGCGAGGAAAACGCAGACGCGCTGAGCAACCAGGACTTCTGTACCGCTCAAGAGAAGAGTCATATTCACATGATTATTGAGAAATCGATTGCGAGGTTAAAGCCAGAAGACAGATCGTTGCCTCAGATTGTCCGACTGAGAGAACTTCTGAGTCGAGGTATAGCAGTTCACCACGGAGGATTGCTGCCCATTGTCAAAGAGTTAGTGGAGATTCTCTTTGCTGAGACTCTTGTCAAGGTGCTCTTTGCGACGGAGACGTTTGCCATGGGTCTCAATCTGCCAACCAGGACAGTTGTCTTCTCGGGCTATCGCAAGCACGACGGCCACTCGTTCCGAAATCTGCTACCCGGCGAATACACTCAGATGGCAGGCCGAGCTGGGCGTCGCGGGCTTGATACTGTCGGATCCGTCATCATTGTTCCTCCAGGTGGCTCTGATGACGCACCACCGGCCGGCGAGTTGCGTAACATGATACAAGGAGAGCCGTCTAAATTGCGATCGCAATTCCGACTGACGTACAACATGATTCTCAACCTTCTCCGCGTCGAGGCTCTGAAGATAGAAGAGATGATCAAGCGCAGTTTCTCAGAGCACGCGACCCAGCAGCTCCTCCCTGAGCACGAAAAGGATGTAAAGGTCGCACAGGCTGATCTCGCCAAGGTGAAGCGAGAGGCATGTAAAGTCTGTGACGTCGCTATGGACGAATGCCACCAGGCTGCGCAAGACTATAAACAGCTTACCTTCGAACTATACAAGGGACTCTTACGTATACCGATCGGACGAAACATGTTTGTTGAGCAGCGACTTGTCGTGTTTAATTACGAGGGCGTTCGCACAGTAGGTCTCATGTTGAACCAAAGAACGAACCCGCGGTTTTCCCTAGAAGAGCCGGTGCTGCGCATATGTGCCATCAAGTCTACGCGCGACGGCCGAGATGGAACGGACCAGCTGCCCTTCATCCCTGCCACCAGAAAATATCTGCATAAGCTGCCCCAAAGCAAGAAACACATACACACAAAGAATCTTTTTGTGCCCCTTAGCGACGTGGAATGCCTGACCAAGTGGGTTGTCAAGGGCACGCTTCCAGAGATCTTTAAAGGCGGCGAGGCGGCCCAAAAAGCCGTGGAGCAGCTACAAGACATTTGCTCCAGCTGGGATGGCCGCTGGGATGAGCTGGACTTGAGCAAAGTCAAGAGCCTGGCGCTGCAGGAGATTATGGAGAAGCGAAAACAATCGATCAAGATGGTGACGGAATCGCCCTCGTTCAAGTGTCCCAATTTCTTAAAACACGTAAGAACCACCATGTCTCTCCACCCAACCCGTGATTCGCCACACTATGAACCCTTCAAAAGCTAACGCGTGATTCTCGTTTCCAGTTTGCCATGTGTCACGACGAATGGCTCATAAAAGAACACATCTTCCAACTCAAGCAGTCCCTTTCGGACCAGAATCTCCAGCTCCTCCCCGACTACGAACAGCGCATTCAAGTTCTCAAAGAACTTGAATTCATCGACTCGTCCACGCGAATTCAGCTCAAGGGCAAAGTAGCATGCGAAGTCCACTCAGGCGACGAGCTCGTTCTCACCGAACTCATTCTCGACAATGTACTCGCCGAATTCGAGCCCGCCGAGATAGCCGCCCTCCTGTCTGCCTTTGTATTCCAAGAAAAGACCCTCGTGGAACCCACTCTAACAGGCAATCTCGAAAAGGGCCGCGACACAATCATTGCGATTTCGGAAAAGGTGAATGATGTCCAGACAAGGCTACAGGTGATCCAGTCGGCAGACGATTCGAATGACTTTGCCAGCAAGCCTCGCTTCGGCCTCATGGAGGTGGTGTATGAATGGGCACGGGGCATGAGCTTCAAGAACATTACGGGCCTAACCGACATCTTGGAGGGGACGATTGTGCGGACGATTACTAGATTGGATGAGGTGTGCAGAGAGGTGAAGAATGCAGCGAGGATCGTGGGTGACCCGGAGTTGTATGCTAAGATGCAGGAGGCGCAGGAGCTGATCAAGAGGGACATTACAGCTGTGGCGAGTTTATACATGTAATTAGTGTCTTTGCAAAACTGAGCTCATGGTGGGCGAGAGTAATTTGTCAATGCGAGAGTCCCTCATAAACACAAACGTATATATCAACGTGATGCATCAGAAATCGGCGTGCAAGAACCGCTGGTATGCGCCTTAAACGAATTGAAAAGCCCAGCTTTCAACTTCCATTCCCATATGCACAAATTTCTACTCGTTGTACTAGAACCAGGACTCCTTACGCCAAGCAATGTCACTATTCCCCTGCCCTTGTCTTTGATACCCCATCTACACAACGCCCTCTAAACCAAACTGTAGAACTCGATGCTGCTATGCCCGCAAAGCCCGCAACCTCTGCTGCAGCAGCTCATCCTCCTGCAGAGACACATCGTTCTTATTCTGAGGCTCCGGATCCGCCGGCGTAGCCTGGTTCAGTTGTGCCTTGAGCTCTATGCCCGCATCGTCCGCCAGCTTGCCTAGTAACTCGTGGACGGCATCCTCAGGAACCTGCGCCGAGGTAGATTGCGAAAACGCATCTTGGTAAATGGCGTTCGTCATGGAGTATTCCTCGTTTTGCTCTTTGAATGTTTCCAGGACGCCGAGGCTCTATTTGTATTCATCACAGCCGTTAGTAAGGGTTCCAAACCAGCCGAGACTTTTGGTGCATAAGGATGTGTGCCATCTTCATCTTCACCCTCATCCTCATCCCCATCCACCCACCCCTTTCCCCCTAATATACGAGACACATGAAGAAAGTAGAGAGACAAGACAAGTTTGTACCTTTGCCGGCGTAGCATTCTTCTGCGCCACACTCATGACTTTTGAGCTCTGCGCCATCATATGCGTCATGCGGTTCATCGCATTATTGGCCTGGATTTGCGCGGCGCTCAGCTCCGCCATGTCGGCGACCTGGTCCATCTGCGAGGCGAGGGCCTGCTTGCTGAGAAGCATCTTGGCCTTTTGGTAGGCCTTTTGGGTTTCGCCCTTTTTGAGAAGCTCCTGGATCTGTTTCTTGAGGATGGGGTCCTGCTTCGCGGCCTTTTGGGCCTCGCGACGGGCTTGTTTGGCTTGGAAGCGGGCTTGGAACTCGAGTTGGGTATCGCGGGCGAGGGCTCGGTTTGACATTTTGGATGAACGGGCGAGTTTTCGGTTCGTAGGAAAGCGATGGAGGAGTATTGCGGCGATTGTTAATAAGAAATGGACGATGAAAGGTACTGAACGCTTTCTTTGATTGTTCGGCCTCGCCGACTTCGATGGGAGTCGGGCGTGGATTGCGGGGACGCCACATGGAGTGACGCAACCTTTGCTGATGAGGCTGTTGTGCACCGCCACAATCTAATCTGTGTGTACGTACCTTAGGTAGGTTACATGAGGGCGCAAAAGTTTGCGTTGCGTTGCGTTGTAAATTGTAACTTGTAAGTTGTAACAATGTGCTCCCTGTTTGCCAGCTTGCATTTTGACGTCTGAATCTAACTTTTCTCACCACGTGGATGATGCAGTCTTTCGACGAGTGATCTCACCTCTCTCAAACCACGACTTGAAGATGAAATGCGTGTCGGAAAGAACATGGCCTCGAGCAACGCAACGAGAACCTCGAAAAGCTGCGAATCCAATATGTAAACGAGATCGATCTACATTGTAGCATCGAGAAGAATCAAGATACCCCCCCAGGTGACATCCATCGGTCAAGACGGATGGATGGACTAATCAGCGGCAAGACAGTCATCAACTGAGATATGCCTGGTCAATGACTTGGATACGACGTCACACTGCCAAGATCAGCTCATGACTGCAACTTAAGACGAGATTGAACGGCCAGCATCACTGCAAGTGTTAATTGGAGTAGGACCGGAAGAATATATATTCATAGAGCCGATTGTTTTCTTACCAAGGGGGCGAGACGCTCTTTTAACTCTGACGCACAAGTCACGACTGGGCAGATCGCGGATAGCGTATCGAGGCGCACATCGCCAATTCTTGGGGGATCCGGGACTGCCTGACAATCTTCTCCAAAGATACCCCTCGTTGCTGTGACAGAAAAAACTTTGGCCCTCGTCAGCTTCGATCACCGACCAGTGCTTAGTGACATGACATCGAACGAGAGAGAGTCCTACACCAAGACAAATGGAGTAAAGCCTAAGAAAGCTGAGGCTGCATGCCTGCCTGGCGGATAGTAAGACGCCAAGATGGCACAGGAGCCTGGGATAAACTGGTATTGGGTTAATATAGGATTGAATTTCTATTCATTCTTATAAATGATACTAGGGCCTCGTCAGATGCTTCCCAAGGATACTACACTGTGCAGTATTGCACGTCTCTGACCCTCTCTACTCATCACTCTCAAGGTACCTACATACTGTAGTTACAATGTAATGATGTAGGCACAGTATGTATCCATGCTCAGATACCGGTAAGCTCGCGGGCCTACCCGCTTAGTTTCTTGCTGGGGGTTTTCGATGACGGGCTGGTTGTGTCGTTTTCGATCGGCCGGACTCCCAACGGTGATATCACACACCATCGGATGCAGCTATTGAGAGCCAATAGCATGCTTCAGCCGAGCGTCGTATGAAGAATCCAGACTCTTATACTGAAGCTTTCTGTGACACACATTATGCATGCAGATCCGTATGCAGCGATTCGCACAGGTGACAGGACGTCTTGCGGGGGAGGCGAGCAGAGACGAAATTATGCCCATTTTAAGGAAGACGCAATTTGGCAGCTCTCATGGTCCATCTAATCCGTGGAACCTTTGAGACTTGGCATTGGTATGGTGGTGTCTCGCTGCTTTTCTCACATGATGGATGCTATTGCAATCGTGGCCAGAGCAAGCCTCCAGATCGTCAGGGACAAGGGGAATGCGAGAGACTATGATTATGGTCTATGATGCAAGACTCACGAGCGGCGCAGAATTTGAAAAGGGAAAGCCACCTGCTCAGCACGACGTATCGCATCTATGTGTGTGGGAGGTGTTGGCAGAGATCGGGGCCGTCTTGTTATGGATCGAATCTTGATGATCGTTGTTCGTCCAAGATTGGGCCATCGGAGCGCTACCGTAATGGCATGTAAGTACTGAGATATCTCACTGGTCCATGAAATTTGCCACTTGCAGCAAACACTGCAATCCTCCTGAGGTTGTATGTCATGCCAACATGATACAGATCCAATTCGTACGTCGACCGATGGAGAGGAAGAACTGCAAGATCCACCATCGTTGCTGCAAGAAATACAGCAGTGACATGTGAGAGGCCGCTCGTCACTGAAGTACAAGCAGCCCAAGCCCATGTCGCCGTCTCGTAAAGCCCTGGCAAAGAAGATTGTGTTTCATAGTAAGAGATGACGGGGCATCGCCGCTGATATAGCTGGAGAATGTTCCAAAAGATGAGCGACTATTGGCATTTCCAACCCACGAGCGAGGAGGTGAGACGAGGGAAGAAGAGAGTCGCTCAGCGCAAGTATCGTAAGAGACAAGACCAAAATTACTCCCAGAAGTGGAAGCCTCCGGTGTCTCAAGACTCTTGGCTTAGTCTTCCTTTCGCTCAACGCACTTTCGGGTCCTTGAGTCTTTTTTTGCTTGACGGAGAAGGCAATGGAAACTGACGCTGTCGACGGCTAAATAGGAGAAATCTTACGTTTGCGCTCCGAAGCTGCACAACTCGACGACGCGCGCGGCGGAGTTGGGCAACTGGCGTCGCATTCCGAACTTGATCCCAGGGGATTAGACACTGAAAACTGCCCATCTTGCGCCCTTCAACTTAACCAAGCCGGTAGATCGTGTATCGCGCATTCTCAGACCGTCGTCCTACAACAAATCCATCATGTAGATCCCAGCTGGTGCTGCCCTGGAAAGGCAAGCGAACGCACTTCCTCTGCCAAATATGGCTATTCACAGATAAAACAGGAGCCGGCCGAGTGGCCAGAAGGCTCAGCGTATTTGTACGCCCAGCGACAATGTGCGAAACTCTCAACGCCGGCGCCTTCCCTGCCACCTCAACCCAACGACTACCAGGGACTGGTCTGTGGCAGTATCTCTACAGGAGGCCCAGAAGATGGCTTGCCGGCGGCGGATGATAACACGAGACTGCCTAACTCGGGTGTACACGAAATAAACTGCAGCCAAGTGTCACCCGAGTCGTCCTCTCTGACGCACTTGAGCGGGTGTTCGCAAGGCGCTGCGGGTTGTATCGGATATCCCAGACCCCTGTTGGCGGGTAGAAACAGGGTGACAGCTCTCCAAGATGAAGTCTATGGTTTGGATTCTCCATGCAAAGTAAGTTGGACTGGACGGTACAGCGCAAGCCCTCTATTCCAAACTCTATTTACTGAGAATGGAGGCCAAGAAGGCCAAGAGGATTAACGTGGCGTCTGTCTGTAGGACTCAACGGCTACGACTCCCAGTAGTACCAATACCAACACTGGATCTGGGAGTCAGAGAAGCTCGCAATGGGACTTAAGCCAGCTTGTCAGGAATTCCTGTGCAGTAGAAGAACTACCACCAGCGACTCAGCTTCAAACCCCAGATCTGACGCTTCACCCGCGAGAAGGCCAAATCGCCAGCTTCTCCTCGATTCCGGTATGCGTCACCACAGATAAAGCGTCTACTTCGCAAGCGCAGGGAATCTCGCCGCTCTTCCAGGCTGCCATGGCAGGAAATCTCACCATCTTGACCTTCATGGTTCACAATAGCGTCTATCCCGAGTCGGTGAATCAGGAGGGACAGACGATTCTCCACGTCGCTGCCGGTAATGGGCACTACTATGCGGTGGAGTTTTTGATCGGCTTTGGGCTCAACGTGAATGCCCGAGATACCATGGGGAACACGGCTCTGCACTTGGCTATCGCGAACGGCTGGGAGCAGGTGGTCAAGCTGCTGGTTGATGCTGGGGCCGATGTGGATGGATTGAACTGAAATCTGAAGGTAGTTTCGAGAGGCAAAACATTGAAAAAACTCTTGTAGCCGAGATGCTGCATAATGACAGGTAGTCGCGCCCAACCAGATATTTTGAAATTCAATGTACAGGCTGCAGCCGACGAAAAATGCCTCTCTGCGTGTTCATTGGAAGGTGACTTGCAGCATCAGAGAAACAACGCGTACTCGGCTATCATGCCGTGATTGCTGGAACCTTGTCGGTACGGATGACTGAGAAAAAAATGATGTATCAGAGCACAGTTGCTATTTGCACCACCCAAAAAACCTCTGTTTGCAACGGACTTCTCGATCCAGTTTTCATTATTTATCCTTCCCGCACGCAAATTCACCTCCTTTGGAAAACGAGATTGTCGCCGTCACGATCGATCGTTCGATTGCTAGGTACTTGCCCTTGCGGCTAATAGATTCAAGCTGACGTTGTGCCTGCTCAAGTGACATAAGAAATGCAGCGCATACCGTACCTGACGCCGTCGCCTCAATTTGACCCCTCTTCCAACCTGAACAACTTTCTTGCGGACTCCTTCGATCATGTCACCGCCCTCGTTAAGACTCTAGTCGTCGTTATCTGGGGCAAATCATGGTAACAAGCTACATCTCTTTATGGGATGCGGTGCCTGTCAATGTGAATGAGCCTTGAGCTCTGAAATCACGCCTCACGCTGTTCAAAAAGCTGACTGTCCACTGTCCAGTGTCCGGTCAAGGTCTCAGCATCAACTTCACAACGAGCTCTCAAGAGTGAGACTGCTTGCGGAGGCCATCTTATGGCTTAGGGCATCATAGCCGTCTCCCGAGCCATCGGTGCATGAAATTTATAGCCGTCTGCTCTTCTGCCCAGAAAGAAGCTGAGAAACATGTCTCGTCAGACAGCTAGCCAAGCCCGGTTTTGGAAATTCTTTTGGTATCTAATGATCCTTGTAGTACTTGTAAGTACTCGAGTGTTCTAAAGCACATAACGGAGTCTTCAACGTTGGCCATTTCAGTTTGGCTACAGCCTTCTCTTCTCCATGGGACGTGGGACGACGCCTCGAATCTCGATACATAATTGTGAACGAGACTTCCGAAGTTTCGGCGCCCAGAAAGCCACATCATGATTCAGTCGCCATCATAATAAGTCAAGCACGCGCTTTCAACATTAGCCAGTGGAAAGCCCGGCACGACTGCTCTGACAGGCCGCCAAGCTGTCACCATCTCAAAGTGCTTCATGCAATTGGGATGCCGTTTCCTCCATGCCGAGTCAAGCACCCACTCCAGTGCCCGGGCTAGCACAATGGCAACGAAGATATCAGCAATCGTCATCTCATTACCGACCAGATGAGTTTTGTTGGCCATAAGACCCTCCAAGACGTCCAGCATAGCCAATGAGTCTGCCTTCCCCCTCTCGATCTGGGGCTTGTTTTGGGGAGCGGGCCGGGAGAAGTTGGGAACAAGTGGAAGATACCTAGACTCGAACATGTCAATACTCTAGGAGTCCAATGCTGAGAAATAAATCGAAAGGGATCGAAAGGGAAAGAGGTAAAGAGAATGGCTCGCACCATCGAGCCAGTGTTCCGATCAATTCCTGATTTGCCCAGCTCATCCACGAAACAGTCTCGGCCTCTTGTTCTGGAGAGCCATTTCCAAGCAATGTAGTAGGGTTCTTTTTGCACTTCGCGAGGTACTTTGCGGAATAGTTAGTCCATGACTAGCTGACTGATTTGGGTTTCATAACAGTCTTGCCACGAGAGTTTGACGAACCAACGCGATGCTAATCGTCTCAGTGAGCTTGATTCCCGGCGCTTCCAGGGCCGGAGTCTTGCCGTTACTCAAAGGAAACTTGTCGATTAACAAATGCCGGCCGATATCCCTGCGCGGTATGACTTTAACCAGTTCGACGGGAATGCCCTGCGCTGCAGCCTAGGACAAGCCTCGTCAGTATTAAATCGTGATGCAGGATGACGCACAGAGGCTGGGTTGTCCTCACCACGATACGAGCAACACGGGTCCGCGGGTTCTCCTAGATCGTGTCGTGCACAACGTTAGTTGACGAGTGACCATCGGATGGCCGACGACGTACCGCATATCCGTAGAGTACAAAAGCCATTGGAGTGTCTTGTCAGTAAGTTGGCTGTTGTTGAAATGGCTGCCTCGAAACCACGTCCTACTCTGTTTCCACGGGGCAAACAACTATTACTCGCTTCTTAAAAGACGGTCCATCACAAACGAAGAAGCAGCTAATGAATTGATTGGATGTGTTGTGCGTTGATCTATTCACAGCTGCAATCAAACTTCCTTGCCAGGTCGTCCGCACTGCATGCGACGCCTGGCATGGATCTGCGTTGCTGGATCGGCCGAGCTTTGGGCGGTCACATGCATTCGATTTTTGTAGACTTGTGGCTCATCTTTTGCCAGTCCTTTCCAATAGCCCACCATACATGCCCGTTGTATGCGTCTTAAAGAGGCCGTACTGCAACAACGACCCCATGTCGTTGGTGGCTTGTGTTTGCTGACACCCCCCATCACGCCAGGAGTTCGCCGTCACACTGACATGCTTCGAGACTCTATTGGCTCAGCAATCGCTTGGTGACGCGAAACATTAGGTATGGACCGTATGGTACATATTCTCCCTATCTTGGTATTGCTTGGCACCCCTTGTCGCGTTTGCGCTTAGGCGCCGAGGTCCGAATGACCCATTCTTCAGACTAGATCTGATGAGATAAATCATAAAGGACGACTCACGAGGACTGCCTTATTGAGACAACTTGGTGGGACGGGTAAAATGCCAATGGCGCCCAAGCCGAGAACCAATCCAACAGCAAGCCAACTGCCGATCTTAATTTTCGGGGTTTATTCCCTTCTTTTCTCTTTTCTTTTCTTTTCTTTTCTGTAAGATAGATATGGTTTACTATTCATTATTTACGGGACGGGGCGGGGGCGTTCTCCGGCACCATGAAAATGACCTCGTGAAATTGCCTCAGCCGAGGCAAAGTAACAGGTACCTACCTAACTCAACTATTGCGCAAAATGCGAAAGGACCGATCAAGTCGCTGGACTTTTCTGCGAGAACACAAGTTGAATACTTCGAAAGCCGTATCGGGCAATTGTGGCTTAACTTATAGTCTTATAGTCAGGCGGTCGTACCTCAACGCCATTGTGGAATCGCCCCCAATTCATTCGCTCGAGCCGAAAATACTGGCTCGTGAAGCTGGGTACGACGATATCGTCTGAATGTGCAAACGTCAACGTGATGCGAAAGGTCAAATGACAGTTTGTGCAAATCGCAATGACAACATAAGAAGCTGAAGAATACAACGCAAGAATGGAGTCTAACAAGGGAGACTGTCTAAGCCCTGGGACTTTCTGTCGGAGCTCTCTGTCTGGTCACTGAACCCTAGTCATGACCTTTCCGAGTTATCTTCATATTATTCACGACCCACGAACTTGGTATCTTGGCGGTGACGATCGCTCACTGAGCATTACTTTTCGGGTTGACCGTTCGACAATCATGAACGTCGCATGGTTTACAACTTTAGCGCTCAGAGCATGAGTTCTTCTATGCACTGAAGATATGAACTTCAAATGAAGCAGGTATGAGGGCACCCTCTCCGTACATTTCTACGGTGATTCACGCACTCGTGATCACGACGAAAGCTCATGAGTCATTACCGGTTACGCGGCGAGTTTTTCCCGATGCTTTCGCCACCACCAACGCCCACTGTACTCTCCGGCTCCCCTTCTTACCATTGCAGACTACTTCCAGGTCAAAGACTCATAGTCGCCTTCAAGAAGGCCCTTTATGGTCGAAATCCCCATGCATCAGAATATCTGGCGCAAATGACAAACATTGTTAGCGCCAGCTATTAATCGGATTCTGTTCTATTCCATACTGGCACTTGTCGCGGTTCGCCAAAAATGTGTCTGCGAGAGAGAGTATGTTGTAAGGGTCGAATATGTGTCTCTTCCGAACTCTGCTTTGCGGCCTTCCAACCTCAAAGAAAATGCTTTTACTGCACGCTTGAGGTTGGCCTTGTGGCAGGTTCTGCGTCTGCCTTGCTGGATATTGTTGCTCTTGAGGAAGACTGGGCTCTGGCACCTCAGTAGCACCGAGTGTTTCTGGCTGGTCCGCGACTCCGCGAGTTGCTATCGCTACAGGTCCCAGGACTCATTCTCAAGGTGCGATCAGGGCGCGTCAGCTGAGGCTGGATGTTCTGTACCACCTCGAGTATCGTCCAAGGTGCCATGACACTATGGTGTTCCATAACACGTGGTGCAACTATCCTCTCATATTTTTTGCATCGTATTACAAACAGTGAACACACGTCGTCATGAAGGCTGAAGCAGGTGACAAGCAGCATTGGATAACAGAAGAGCGCCTCGAACGTCACTAATCTGTTCATCGCATCCGGATCCGACCGTGCCCTGTGTGACCTCCTCATGCGGACAGAATTTCATCCTCACCCGGCCAGGAAGATACCAATGCAGGCCACTCCTACATCCCTCGCTCGTATAATGGGCTGATCGTCGGAATTTCGCAAGTCTTATAGGCGGCACTTAAGTCCATCCATGCCGACGAGTCTACCGACATTGGCTGGACCCTCACTCGTCGGCATGGATAGACCAAAATGTCGCCTATACGACATTTGGATTCCCGACGAGCAGCTCAAACTCACGGGCGATGGAGGTCAATTTCGACGAGAGCGACTCTGCGGCGATGTTGTCTACAGATAAGGATTTGTATATCGCCGAGCCCATTGAACCCTTCTTTGAGAGTCGTCGCATAATTGACGTCTCTACTGCAGAACGTTCACTGCGACTTCACACTCAGTACCTGAGTCACGGGGCGGATTTGGTACCGGAGTCAGTCTCTCTACTGAAAAGGAGAGTTGTGCGGCGTCCAAGTCAATTTCGACCCCCTCCCTTACCACCGTCCCGACACTACCTTCCTTCTCCGTCTAATAATCCTGCAAAACAATCCGACATGGATCAGAGATACAGCCTGCGCAACGACGCCATGCTCCCTGGGTATTTCTCGCTTTTCTCGACGACGATGGGCCCGAAGCCTCTGATGAAGAGGACCCTTCTCAACAGTTGATACGGGAGGCTTCGCAGCGACGACGCAGCTCAGACGCAGCTCAGACGCAGCCAGCGAGCGGTTGCTCGCAAAGACTATGTATCTTCAAATTGCACTTCCGGTGAAAAGAGAGCTCGATCACCTGGTCGATTGGATGCCCTTAATTTTATGCTTCGTACTTTCGACACACCACCCAAACTGTTCACAACCGTTTGTAGCCAACGTAGCCAAGTTGGCATTCCAATTTAAGCATGAAGACGGGTCACGGCATCGAGAGTGTGGACAGCGGCCACGGCCCACAACCCGCATTCTGAATCGCGTCAAAACGAAGAGGAAAGGAAGGGAAGAAAATAATCACCCGTATCGGTTCAAGTGCTCAAATGGTAACGATGATAACTCGGTCCAGGAAGCCACACGTTTCGAAGTGTCCAAAGGTGTTTAGCATCGCTCAGTTCAATTCCCCACTGGTGGAGCATGGATTCAACTGCTTCGCGACAGGATTTATTCGCGAGATTAAACATGATCTTGAACTTCGAGCTGGTCCCCGGAGCTGCAGTGAAGCATTCTCTGGATTAGTCAACTTATCAGTGCCCAAAGACCGATGCGAAAACGACCGATGTCCTGACTTATCAAGTCTTGAGAGATCTGGTCAGTGGTCTTCCGGATTCGGATACACAGGAAGCGCTTGCCTCCTTGGCGTGTGATTGGGATGTTGCGCCATAAAAGAACTTGGAAATGCATTTGCAACCTGGCCTGGAAGACTCGTAAGTACCGGTTCGCCCTTGCTAGTCCAGATTCGAGATGAGTCTGGTGAATCGAGCATCACCACATCTTTCAGTGCCGTCTTCTCCCCCACAAACATAACTTGCGCACAGCGCGGCACAGGTAGGGATTTTGGCGGGGTGATGGAACTTGGTGCTCCAGTCTCTCATGGCTGAGCCTGAGCATTCACCGGCAAGAGTGCATTTCCTGCTGCGGAAGTAATAGGAACTTTTTTTTTTTGAACGGGTAGAATCGTTCAGTAGTCCCGGTCAGGAAGCATTGATACCAGTTCTTCGGCATTTCGTGACTTCACTGAGCTGTTAAAGCTGTCTATCATCAGTTCGCGATGTGTGTTGTCGGTCCAGACGACTCTTTCGTGCCCCGACCGGCGATGGACGTGACTGTCATTCGATTACCGCCTGAACACGTCTCTCAGGGACCGGTAAGGGACGTCCCCTACCGCCGAATCCCCAAGAACGGCACAGCGTTCTGCAGTCCCACGAAACCGACACGATATCCGAAACAGGGCCGCGTTTACATACTGTCTCGGCAACACGGCACGGTCCGGCATGTCCGGTATGTTGGGTGAGATTGTGCGAGTGTGCCCCTAAGCCAATTCTTCAGCCGGTCACCTTGATCGCATACGTTACTAGCCTAACAAGGCTTCGTCTTTCATCGTATACGACACCGTGGGGTGCTCTGTCACGTTGATGTTCTCAGCGTAGTCGACATGGTCGTCGCATGTCTGCCCAGGGGCCAGAATCTGAGAAGCTACAACATGTATGTTGTGGGCTGAAGCATCGAGCTCATCCCTCGCTGCCAATACCATGAGGGGCTTCGGGGCGTCGTGACGGAACGAGGTTCCTATCGCCTACGGCAGAGACGCCATCAAACTCAGTCGGAGTCAGGACAACAGTCGAGGGACTCGCGGCCTATCGGCTCGCCGCGCAAACTATAAACATGACCAACTCATTGCGCATCGTCGTTCTCCTGGCAGAATTCGCTCGTGCCTCGGTATACCCTATGCTAAAAGTGTACCGTGCATCTAAATCAGCCTGATCCAAGACCAACTGAAAAGTCCGCACGATTCTCCAACGCTGACTTAACACCTGATGCGTATCGGTCCTGATGCTCGAGTTCGATATGATGAATTCGTCGGATATTTCTCTAATGCGCCCAATGTTAGTAAGAGCTACAACTCTAGGTCGATCTCACGCTGGCTGTTCTCTGTTCCCAGGTTGCTTTTGCGCAGAAATCAGAAATCAGAAGCAGTATGACTACGTGATGCAAGACACGATGACTCGTGTGTCTGTGGGGATGGGAGACGGGCGTGTCTCACTTGACCAGTTTCAGAAGTTTTCCGTCGTCTGTCGTCCGTCCTTTTGAGACTTATATGTATCAGATCAGCCTGTCTTCCCGATCGGCGCAGGAGCGGACCCGTGCCGTTGATAATGTAGTCCGCGTCACTCAGTCCACATTCAGTGCCAGAAGCAGTGGAATGCATTCTTGAGCAGGGGCATCCCTGAGATACTGATAGGGATTCTCATCCTAGCCATGATGCACATTCACAAAGTTCTGATTGTGCAGAAGGAGGCCAGAAGCAGCGGCAACTGGTCGATTGGTCGATCCGATACCTACGGCACAGATCCGCGTCGCCTCCGTGAAGCCATAAGGCTGAACATGGCAGCAACGGTTGCAAGGGAATGGAGTGGCATTGACAAATGACGTACGAATACCTACTCCGGAGTGTAACCCATATTGAGATAGGGAGACAGAGAACTTGGGTATTGTAGTACAATCGGTAGAGTAACAAGCTTGTGGAATCAGTTGCTGGCAGCAACAAGAAAAGATATCTGTTCATCAATGGAATCCACCTCATTACTAACATAATTAGGCTCTCATAATATCCACACCCACTTTCAGGAAATAGGAATCGAGCGATTGAAGTGTATGCGATGTGAATCGTGATGCGCGATTGGCCGCCGCATCCGGGGAACAAGGGGCAAGCCACTTCAATGACGACACCACAACCAACGCGCCAAAGCGCCGATGCGCCGGCTTCATCATGAAAGTTGGAGAAGGGAGGACAAGAAGTTTTCCTTTTGATTTAATTTTTTTTCTTGATTCTTTTCTTAAATCTGAGTAATTAACTCTTGCACAGGCACATTTTCAGGACAAACAATAATCTGCTGTCTCACCACTGCTGTATTCGCACCACTAGTAACTACGCCTCATCCCGATGTCTTCCGCGCGGATGCTCAACGTGCAGAGCTTTCCGCGCCCGCCACACCTAGAGAGGACGTCGCGACATCTGCAGATCAAGTACCATGGAGACGTAATCGCTGATACCAAGGAGGGGTTTTGGGCCTTGGAAACGCATCACCCGCCAAGTACGTGCAATCAGATTTCAGAGATAATAGATTGCTGCAAGCTCAGAGCTGCCTGCATGCGACACCTATATTTTCCTTGTCTTTTTATGAGAATCTTTTGGCGTCTTCAAATCAATACACCGTACACCGTCTGCATACTCCACGTCAACTAATTTGTTTCTTGTTCTTTTCCTTGTCGGGGCTGACCAGCTTACTACCTGCCGCGCTCATCGATTCGCACCCCGTTGATTCCCACCAGAAAGCACACAATGTGCGAGTTCAAGGGCCTCGCGACGTACTACAAGGTAGAATTGGCCGAAGATATCTCATCATCTAATCGCGCGTGGTCGTACGAGCGTCCGACACCTGCATTCGAAGCTATCCGCGGCTACGTATCCTTCTACGCCGGTCCGTGGGATTGTTTCGTGGATGGTGAGAAAGTCGAGCCTCAGCCTGGGGACTTTTACGGCGGATGGGTCACGTCTGACATTGGAGGGATAGTCAAGGGTCGAACCGGAAACCTGGATCCAATTGTGCAATGAGGGAAAAAAGGTCACCCGACTTGGACGGGGATATTGAACGTGTGTCGCAATGCGGAGTACATATATGCTTGTATATTGTGCGACGGGACGTTTGCAATGAAAGAGGAAAGGGAATAGAAAAGCCAGCACCTACTTATCAAGGGGGGGGTGGCTTGGTGACGGATGCGACAAGATGGAATCCTGCTGAAGATGCAATAGCGATCCTTCATTCCCATGAACTCACTGCGCTGCAACACTGAGTTTCTGGGGGTTCCCCCTTCCTTTTCTACCTAGGTATGTCTTAGTAACGCGCTGGCAAACTGCTTATTATCTGCACCGCTGTGGGATTCTCAACGGCTCTCCGGTGACTTTGGGAGCAAAGAGATGCCAGATTCTTCCATTGCTTCGTCTAGCATCCTCGCGAGTCAGTTAAACTTTAAGATAGAAGACGACGAGGCGCAAGGCGGTGATGGTAGGATGTTAATAAAAGAGGCAAACGCCGAGAAGAAAAAAAGAAGAATAAATCACCGAGGGGAATGAAAAGTTCGAAATGGAACATGCCCATTGCTGACGAACTGGCCTCAGGGAGGGGGCCATGAGGCGAGGCCTTCTTCTTAAGAGCAAGGGGTCATGCCTATGGACATGGAGATGGTCGGCTGGGGTGCTGCTGGCCGCTGCTATCTTGTACGGTGCGGAGATTGTGCATCCGACAACTGCACACGTACAAACTCTATGTACAGTGACGTCTGTTGCCAAAACGTTCCGCGATGCGCGTGCTCAGGTACCTATGTCGAGTCAATAAATGATGACTCCGGTGCACAAGGAAAACTTTAAACCCGGGACCCCGGCCGTGAAGACTCAAGACCGGTGCAATCTTGTCGGCCAGGAACTGCCCTGTGATTTTGACAGAGCACAAAATGAGAGTCCCATTTCGACGATATGTTCCCCAATGGACCGAGACGGCGGCGCGTACCGGTTGCCGAAAAACCTTGCCGGAGAGGTTCTCGCTTCATAAACACGTGTCCGGTCTCAAAAAGGACATGTCCGGGACTTGAAAAGAGACAATTATGTCGGGCAGGGGCAACTCGCAACGTGCAAGCATCGGAATGGAGCACGCAGAAGACGCAGAAGCGACGGCAAAGTTTCTGCGCGAGTGAAGCTGTGCAAAAAAAAGCTTTCACTCTGACGCTCTGCAGACTGCAATATCGGCCACATGTGCTCCGTACTCCATCCCCGCATCCCATAAACGGTCTTGCAACCAATCGCGTCGCAGCACAATGATATGCCCTACTATAATTGGCGCAGTGCTAGAAATACCGGCAATTTTCAAGTGACAAAAGCTTTCCAACACTCCATGTGTCACTCAAAGTCGTATAGAGCGCGTGACCTGAAGCCGCGAGTTGTAAGACCGTCTATGGGATGCACTCCGTACAGACTACAGTACTCAGAGACACTGGCAAGCCAGCTCATCTTGGACCGTTATGCTATGTACATACATACATGTATCCACGATTGAGATCTTCTTCGTCTCTCCACCGGCCCCAACTCGAAACCTATGATGCGACATTCGGTACATTTGAGTACATAGGCACATAAGCCGGCTGAATCTCCGACCCCGCCCTGCCAATCCATCGGGCAGGGGTCCACATTTCACAAGGCGCTCCTTCCCTGCGGTGCGGGCCAGCGCCCTAGCTCGCGTTTGCGTGAGTGCCATCAGGCAGGTGCGCATGAAGTTGACGATGCAGTCTTGACAATGGTTCGGTCGCCAAGCCAAGACGGTGTTAACCGTAGCACAGCCATTCCCATCGTATTTGGCAGGAACGGGCCTACGCTGAAACGTGTACATACTGGAGACATGCTGACTTGTCAAGCCGACCAACCCGAAGCGTTCGGGAGAGGTCAGGACTCAGGAGATGCCGGGACCGGCAGATTGATTCGGTCGGGCAGAAGGGAAGGAGCAGCCGTCGTGATGTGATGCCACCCAGATCCAGGAACACTATCGACTTGGTCCGTCTATTTTTTTTAGTGTTTGTCTTCCAGACGTCGTCAGTACCAATATCGTCTGTCCATTAAACCACGGGCAACCCTCCCAATCTTGATGCCCTGCCGAGACAAGGCCAACTCTCGCCACCTTGCCACCTTGATGCCGCTCATTCGACCACGGCGACAAATCAATCGACCTGTTGACAAACTCTTCAATTGATCACTCAACAATCCTACAAGTGCGCCAACGAGATCGCGCGTCTGAAATCCTGAAGCGACGTCCGTGGTACTCTCTCGTAGCGACCATCCCGACCATTCCGGCCGCGCGGCCTGCTGTTTGAAGCAACCCGTGCAGCGGCCAACACAGCGGCCATCAGATTCCACATACCTCGCCATGGATTTCAACACAAGCTTGTTGATAGAATCCTGGGCTTTGTACGCCGCGGGCGTGCTGATCGTTGCCGCCCGATTTATATCACGGCGCATCAAGCTGGGAAAATGGAGGCATCTGATGCTGGATGACTATTTGATGCTTTTTGCCCTCGTTCGTCTGCCTCAGCTTCATTCGCCCTTGCCTTTCCCGTTGAATTTGCCCAGCTAACGAAGATCGTTTGTTTCGACATCTTCACGCTAGGTCAACTTCACCGGCGTAGTCATCTCCATCAACGAAGTAGCCAAGAATGGCAGCAATTACATGTCTGAGGAAGCAGCCGCTGCGCTGACCCCAGAAGGTGTTCACAACGCTATCTACGGCAGTGTTATGACTTTTGTGCTAGAAATTTTCACAATTACGGGTACTTGGACCATCAAGGCCTGTCTGTTGATTCTCTACGCTCGTCTGACGTGAGTTCATGCTTCTTACTTGCTCTTTTTAGCGACTTCCGCCCTTCTTGGGAGCCCAGACGCTGATGCAGTGATGCTTGGAATCTACAGGAGAGGCACCCTCGCACAACAGAACCTGATGGTCAAAATTGCCGCGGTCTACTGCGGTCTGACGTATGTAGTAGTTATAATTTTGTTCCTGTTCTTCTGGTGTCACCCGACATACGAATATTGGGCCGTGCCAGTCAGGATCGAACAATGCGCCACTTACTACAACCACATGATCTTTGCGACAGCATGCAACATTTCTTCCGACCTTCTTCTTCTCGTCATCCCTGTTCCTATCATCCTGAAAACGCGCCTGCCGAGGAAGCGCAAGATTATCCTCATCTTTATTCTCGGCCTGGGAATCTTCAACGTCCTCGCGGCCATTCTGAACCGCTATTACAATTTCAGCAATCCCAATTCATACGTCTTCCTGTACTGGTATGTCGCGGAAGTAGGCATCGCAGTCCTTGTCGGCAACTTACCGCTATGCTGGCCTGTCCTGCGAATTATTTGTGGCTTCACCGAAAAGACCCAGACGCCGCAGTATCATGGGCAGACCATTAGCGGGAGCAGCCGCAAGTACAGAAAGTCTAAAAACATATTGAGCACGAGCGCGCTGGGCCCAACGATGTGGGATCAGCTGGACGACCAGGACGACGCTTCTGTAAAGCACAAGATGTCGCACGAGCTCGACGAACCTTCAAGTCAAGGCAGCCAAATCGAGCTGACTATGCAAAGAGATCAACGTAATACTCATCCTCAACACCAAGCTGCCGCTAGCGCCTTACAGGAACCACCAACTTGGGGGCAACCAGCATCCGACCTCAGCGAGCGCCAAGCGCGCGACACGAGGAGCTGCATGGCAGGGGACAAGATTATGGTTGTCACGACCGTGGATATCTCCTCCACACACAACCTTAGACGGGGGGACTAGTTTTCCATATATATATCCTTTTCTTTGATCTATTTCTGCTCACTTTCACGCGATGCATACAGAAGAGCGATTTTTATCTCATTAGAGCTTTGAGCCACGGCTCCTTGACTTTGTACATTATTTTTCTTTTTTCAGTGGTCATTTATCATAGAGGTCGGGTCGATGGAGTTTGGGGACATGGACGAAGAAGACGCAGCTTTGGTGATGGAAACCATTTTTGGAGATACCCCCTCATCTCACTTTCTAGGATGCAGACAAGGACCGGAATGTACGCTAGAGGCAATTGGATTACAGTCACGAGCCTGCCAGAACGATTTAACTCTTTGGGGACCAATTTACAACTTGCAAGCTCCTGCTATTACCTACGCGTGATCTCGAAACATACTTGGGGTATGAAGCGACATAGGTATCCCACGATGACCGACGATCAGACGATGATCATACGAATACCCCGTGGAGATGGCGTGCGTTACCTCCAGCACACTTCTCCACTGTTACCGACGATCAAGCAGAACTAGACATTTTAGAATGGGACAAGCATTTTATTAGACTGGGCAAGGATCTGTGCGGAGTACGGGTGGTCACTGGTCGGTCCAGTGCAGATCAGTCCCGGTGTTGAAAAGCGGCTCCCATTGCTCCTGAGTCCTGAGAATCTTCGGGACCGAGGTCTATAAATGCGGTTTCATGCACGGAGGGCGCCCAGAGCTTATCAATGCGCGCTAAGATAAGGACCCTGTCAAGAACTCAACAGTAAATCCTAGAAAGCTGTCATGTACTACGTAGGTACATAGCTGTGTGGCGACTCTGGCCAGTGGCGAGGGTCGCTCTTTGCAGCTTGATGAAATTGATGTGCTTCCAAGTCTAAAATCACAATAAATGACTTTGTCTCTCTTACTATCGACTATCGATTGAAGGATTGATTGTCGGTTGTAATTTGTTGAGCAAAGTACCTAAATGAAGCTAGCAGGGGGCTGTATTACACTAACCGTTTTCGGAAGGAGGGCAGGGTCAAACATGAAGCTTTGGCAGGGTGCAATAAGATCTCCCCTCCGTAGGGTGCATACTCCGTATAAACCGGTTTCATAAGTCATGACAAAAACTTTTCCAATGCATGAACTCAAATCACGTGTATGTACTCGGGATTTTCGTTGCTTCATTTGGTCTTTGTATATACTGCGGATGTGCCAAGGTGCCTCTATTTCCCAGGACCCTGCGCCGTAAAAAAAAAAAGAATCGAAAAATCAAAAAGCTTTTAGAAGACCACAAATGCAAAGGCGCGCTAGCTGTCCTAGGACTCGGGACGAGTCGGGAATCCAGCGGTTACGCTACTGCGCGTTAGAGCTTGGATCAACGGGTCCCAGCCGCACAAGCCAAGCCGCGTTAGTCCCGCATTGAGGCCGTGTGAATCGTGATCGTGTGATTGAGATGCCGAGGTTGGTACTCCGTAGACTCGATTCACTTTACGGAGTATACTCCGTATGTACATCTATAGGTAGGCACATGATGATGCAGAGAACTTGTGTAGGTAGATATGTACGGAGTATGTACACCAAGAGACAAAGGCCAGATCGGACAAGGCCAGTAGGGGACGAGAGCTCGCCACGTGGTATTAATTCAAAAACCTTTAGTATTTACGGAACATATGGATTCTTTATTCTTCGCTGCTGTTAATTAGTTTGCACGGGCGCGTACCTAGTAGGTATTGCCCATGGGACTACAGAGGCACCTTTGGTTGTGTGAAGTATTTTTCACCATTTCAGTCAGGACTCAGGACTCAGGGGCCAGGGCCCAGAATCATGTCGTGCATGTACCTACTCCAGTCTCCGTACTCCGTACATAGCACTTCGGGTATCTCGTGGATCCAGTTCTGCAATCCACTCAAAGGAACCCGAGTAGTCGGCCACTACCTACTCTGTACTTAGCTAGGTAGCTGCATTGCATAGGCACATGTGTATACATGTACGGAGAGGTAGGTACCTGTAGTGCGGAGGTGGAACAAGCTCTTGCTCCATTCCGTTCGGTGCATTGTCCAGATCCGTATCTCGACTCGAGGCCATTTAGGTACAATGTATTATGTACAATGTACACATCCGTACGGAGTACTCCGCAGTACATGGAGCACTGCGATCCATGCAGCTCCATGTCTCGGGAGGAACAAACCCCAAGTGTGAGGAGTCCTCAGTCAGGACGGCCATTTATCCGGTGGGACGGTATCGTCGTTCGACGCCGAATTGGCGCTTACGTGTAGTCTAATGCAGGGGTGCGGGCCCCTCGCGGAGAATCTACGAGCTACGATCCGATTTTCCGTGTGAGCTGGGACACTCTTCTAGCTGTCATAAGATAATTGGCCATTGCGAATACCTCATCCAGACCACGCCGGATATAGAAACAAGGCTTGGAGGGTTAGAAGCCATGCTGCCATGCTGCCACTACAATACCTATCTTTCCTGGTCAATTAAGCAAAACGACTGACTCATGTTCAGGCTTAATTAAAGGACTCTATGTACCTAGGTGTTGCCAAACTCGATTCACTCAATTCGGCAGGCATTGCGTTCATTGCAAAATATGTACGAAGTATACTCCGTGCCTACCATCGCTTTCTTGATGGCGGCTACCAATTCGTGATTCGTGATTGTCGAGCTTGAAAACGAAAGACTGCGCTATCAATGCTGGGTTTTGCATGTGTTGCAACTTGCAAGTGGCTGAGACGGACAACTCCTGACTTGTTCATTGCCAATTCCCGCTCCATTTCCGACAGGGCTCGCATGAAACGACGATGCAGCGTCGGTAGCACGGCTACGATATCGCACGTGTTTGTCTGCTTGAATTGCCCTGTGATTCGTGGATTTCGTCTAGGTATCAAGACAGCTTGTCCCGATACGTGAATGAGCCTGAAACCCGTCTCGAATTCAAGGGGCGGATGAATCAGACCGGTGGAGGAGGCCAGGATCACGCTTTCTTATTTAGCATGTTGATCGTCAAAGGCATGATGTGAACGAAATACAGAGTACGTAATATAGGTTCTCCGTACTCCGTAGAGTCGTCGACTCGTCCCATTTAGGACGGCGAAGTGGTGCGATGCAAAGTGCTTTATCAACGACACCGGTCAGGCCGAAGGGTTTCGGATGCTGTGAGTCGTGGCACAGAGTGCGGTTACTGCAGCCGTTTCTTCGTGCTGGAGTAATCTTCGAAGAATAGAAGTAAAAAGACAGCCGTATGGATGATGGCATATGCATAAGTGGGTATGGTTCTTTTCCTGCCCGTCAGCTGCAGGTAAAGAGGAAGGCGCGACACAGGTAGTGCGGGGAACACGGAACACCGGTCCCCTCAAGTTCTCAACACAGAAAACTTGACGACCGCAACTCACAACTCGACGACCGGCGACGAGATTCGCATAGCCCTCAATGTCCCTGCAGTCGCTAGGCACTCCGTAGTACGTACTCCATACATACCTATTACATATGTATGTACCTATCGCAGGTCCGTCCCGGCAATTCACCTCGCTAGGGTCTCAAACTTGGACTAACGTACTCCGTACTCCGCATGTACTCCGTAACGGCAGGAATGCTGTGGGTCGAACGCATACATTACAAGGTGGTTCCCGTTCCTGCAAGCCAAGGCACTGGCGCACGAAGATGGCGAGTCGGCCAATGATGATCTCTGGCCGGCTGAGATATGGTAAGTTGTCATATGAGTTAGACGATGGTCGACGGACGATGGACGAACACGATGGACGAAGGAGATACAGGCTAGACAGAGGAATAGGTACATGTACACACACCCGCTAACTCGGCCCGCGGCTAGCCCCGTTAGGTAGGATTTGCGCCTGTGTGCAGTGCAATTTGGCGTCTCAACTTTCAAGGCTTGGTGCTGTGGTCGTCGGTCGAGTATAACACCTCAGCTTGCATGCAAAGAGTGTTACACTGCATTCTTTTTTACCCTTTTTCTTCCTGCGAGTCTTTTATCCGTCACTCTGAACAGGCGAGAGACAGAACAGACGTATAACTGAACCGTCTGCTCCACCATCCGCTCGCCGCCTGGAATTCGTTTTCGTCTTCCCACTCCCAGTCCTTCAGTCGGCCGTCCGACTGTTGCGTCTTATCTCTCTAGGAAGGCAGCGACGCTACGCACTGGTGTCAAGATGAGCTCATACTCCTTGTCGGACCTTGGTCGTCCCGAGACCCAGCGACTCGACGAGAAGGGGGTTCCGCAGTCGAGAGCGACTTCCACTGAAGATGACGAGTATTGCAGTGCTGGCGACCGCGACGTTGAGTCCAAAATTGTCGTGCCGACTAAACTGAAGCAAATAAACAATCGGATCGAGAACTTGGCCGGCTTTGAGGCCCGAGGCATTACCCGTGTCCTTCCAGAAGAGAGGCAAGCACCCTCAATCTCCAGCGATATCCAGCTTGCCATCATGTGGTACAGCGCCAACATCTCGTTGAACAATTTGGCTGCTGCCATGCTGGGGCCACTGGCGTATCAATTGGGTTTTCTGGATTGCGCCATGTGTGCCGTCTTCGGCGCCTTTGTCGGCAGTTTGACCACGGCTTACATGAGTATATGGGGGCCACAAAGTGGCAATCGAACAATGGTAAGCTTCCTTGACTGTCACCGTGATCGTGACGCATAAGACTTCAGATGTACGTGCACCGAGTGACTATACCCAGACACTTTACTGACTCCAAGGTTTCTTCATGATAGGTCGTCTTGCGGTTTTTCATGGGCTATTGGCCATCCAAAATCCTGTGCCTGCTCAACATTGTCCTCATGATTGGCTATGCGACGATTGACGGCATCATTGGTGGCCAGGTCCTATCCGCCGTTAGCGATGGCAAAATGTCAATAGTAGTCGGAATCGTCCTCGTCAGTGTCGTGTGCTGGGTGGTCGCAGTTTTCGGCATGGCGGTTTTCCACAAATACGAAAGGTGTGTTTTGTTCACCCTACTTGATAGTGCGATGGTCGCAGAAGAACGCGGACAAAGCGATAGAAACAAGACTGTTACTAATCATGACATCACGCAGGTATTCGTGGCTGCCACAGACCATTGTACTGTTCATCCTCATCGGCAGCGCTGGTGCCTTCTTTGACGCCTCTGCGCCATCGAAAAACACTGGAGCACTTCTCGCCGCGCAGCGCCTCAGCTTCTTCAACATTTGTCTCTACGTGCCCAACTCCTGGGCGGGCGCCGCCTCCGACTTCTACGTCTACTACCCGGAGAAGACATCGAAGCGCAAAATCTTTCTTCTCACTCTCATTGGTCTATGGGTCTCCTTTTCTTTCGTCTACCTCATCGCGATTGGGCTTGGAACCGGGGTCGCAAACAGCCCTGCCTGGGCCGCTGCCAACGACATCAGCTCTGGTGCCCTCATTGTGGCTGGATACGAGCCTCTGAAAGGGTTCGGTCGATTTTGCTCCGTCGTGGTGTCTCTAGGTGTTATTGCCAACAGCATTCCCAGCACATATTCCGCTGCCCTAGGCGTTCAGGTCCTGGGCCGATACGGCAAAGCAGTCCCGCGATACGTATGGTCGACCATCATTGTACTCATCGAACTTATCCTTGCCGTCGCTGGCCGCGAACACCTGTTTATCATATTTCAAAACTTTTGCGCTCTTATGGGATACTGGGCCATGATTATGGTCTTCATCGTCCTCCTGGAGCACCTTCTGTTCCGCGGCCGCCAAGGATTCGACTGGTCTAGGTGGGAGGACAAGGACTATCAGCCCCTGGGCCTTGCTGCGCTCGGTGCCTTCATCATTGGATGGGTTGGTGCGGTTCTTGGCATGGCACAAGCTTGGTATACCGGTCCTCTGGCCACGCTAGCTTCGGGAGGCGATGTCGGTCTGTGGATTGCCTGTGGCTTTACAATTGTAACGTTCCCGCCTTTGCGAATGTTGGAGCTCAAATTTTTCAAGCGATAAGTCTGTCAAGCGGCAGTAAATTATCACATTCACTTTTACGTGCAACATGGACGCATGGGGTAGTATAGGGGCATTCATCACACTTTTTCAGCAGTCCCGCACCTTTCACATAGATCTTTTGCACGTTTTTTGGTACATGTGTATACTATCATGCGACGACCAGGGTGGACTTATGCAACGTGTTATAAATGACTGTCGCTCTATTAGCATATCGCCGAGGCAATAATGTATAAAATAATGTATAAATAAATGGCCAAGGTTTCTTTTGCCCTCGATTTCTTGAGGTATCAATTATAATTACATGTAATCTGTACTAAGTTAGGTGAATGTAAACAGTCCACCAGCTGTGTCATCCTCACTTCCTGCATCCAGATTCCAGTCCGTGATGCAATCGCTATTACCAGTCTAAACCTTTCAAGTTTTGTTCTCAAAGCTACAAGCCTTGAACAATGAACATCTTCAACCCAATCCAAGGGCTGAGGGCTCACAAAGACAGCGAGCTTACAAGATCACCATGCGGTAGCTGTCCATGTCCCACAGTAAAAGCCACCACCTTTCCGCCCTCAGCATTCTCTCCAAGCTTTCCAGCCGTCGTAGCGTACAACACATGGTCATCAGCCGCCGTCCTTCCAAACCGACACGACGTATCCGACGGAATCAAAGGGCTACCCGTCCCCCCAGCAGCCAAAGTAGCATCCCCACCCGTCGACACCGATATGATGGAGTTATTATAATTTGTCACCACCCACGCGGTATTCTGCGCACCAGGACCAATATCAAAGTCATCCGCAAACGACGCATCCAGGACCGTCATCGTCTCCACCATGGTCTTGAAGGCCGAGGGCGAAGACGACCCATCGGACCTCACCTGCACGCGGTATAACCCATGCGTTGCCGAATTCGTAAAGTACAGATGCTTGTTCCGGATGCGCACCCCGTTAATCCCAATGGAGACCTTTGTGCTGTTGTTGCCCTTGCCCTTGTCCGTGTGTGGCACTGACACTGGCACTGGCTTCATCTTTTCCAAGTCCTGCGTGATATCTACCTTGCCTGTGTTGACATTGATGCGATACACGAGTCCCCGAGCCGAATCAGCAGCCATGACGAGGTGTGGTTTTCCCGGCACGGCTGAGGCACCGTTTAAGAGCACGGCTTCGGGCAGCTTTACGACCAGGTGCGGTTCAATCGTTGCAGAATCGATCTTGTCGTTGCCGGTGTTGGTGTTGGTAAAGTTGGCGAGCCAGACGCCCCATTCGCCTTTTTTGCCGGCTGTGGGGGTATGATTGCCGCCCAGGACGGCGAAGATATCAGGCTGGAGCTCTGCGATGCCGAAGAAGCTATCTACTGAGGTTGCGGTGAAGCGTAGCTCCGTGGAGGGGTTCTTGCTGGAGGGATTGACGACTTCGTAGACAGAGGCGTTGGGCGTGAGAGTCGTGAGGAGCAGGTTGCCGTTGGACCGGACGGCCAGGTTTTCTATCCAGATTCCAGGTGGGAATTGATGGATGAGTCTGTCCGGGAGCACCGGGGCGGGGTGATGTCGGGATGCGGCTGAGCCCAAGAGGGACAGCAGGAGGAGGGTAGTTCTCTGGAAACGCATGGCGGGAATATGACCCTGAATGTGTTCTGATGTTGGACCTTCTTCAAACGATTTGTCTCCCCTGTTTATGAAGATGGCTGCGGCTGCTGGGGCTTTGAGGAAGTTTTTCAGGAGACTGCTTCTATCAAGCCTGAAAGAAAGGGGATACTGGCTAGATATGCTTTTATTCCCATGAAGATCAGTCGCGCGAAACCCCCCTATCGGATTAAAATGGAGTCAATCCACGCTTGTTTCTAATTACGAGTTATCATTTGGACTGCGACGTGTTTGCCAATTTTTTTTTTTTTTTGTAAAACCAAACAACAAAACAAAGTGAGGGGCCGCACGGGACTAGATACCGCACAATCTCCAGCCTTTCCCGCCCTGGAGAAGACTCCCGCGTAGCTCTACCCGTAGCCCCGAGACGACGCCTCCTATACCTACCGAGTACATACGTTGAGTCGACTCATTGACGGTAGTCACGATAGTAGCGGCCCCCTATCGTCAAGCGAGCGGCTAAGGCTCGATTTCGTCTGTGTGTCCTTGCTTCAGAATTGCTTTGTCGCCGGCAAGAGCTTCTTCCGCTACGCTTGGCGCGAAAAATCGCGGCTCCACGCCGGGAAGGGGACGAAAGGTCTCCATTGGGGAAAGCTTGGCCATTGTTTTCTTTTCCACTTGGGGAGCTCGGGGACACGGACGAAGAGGCCATGGCGCTTCTTTTGGGGCTAACTCGCGGATCCGCTACGTAGGTCGACGTGGAGTGCGGCGAGTGGCCGTCGTGCCGACGGGAAGGGGAGGAAATAAGAAAAAGCAGATCGCGGACGGGTTCTTGACGTGTTGGTGTCGTGGAGGAAGTGGGGAGGGAGAAAGGGTTGACGAGATGGCGTTGGATGGTGTTGAATCTTGATGGGGCGCTATGAATGTCGCCCGCGGCCCTTCTGTTCTCAAATTAAACACGTTGAGGAATTATATATATCTATAACGGGTACACCGACATCACCAAAGAACGCATGAAAGCTTCCGTAGCTCAGTTGGTTAGAGCTTCGTACTAATAAACGTTAGTGATGCGGAGGCCGCAGGTTCAAGCCCTGCCGGGAGCAAAATCGTTCCACGATGCTTTCACATGTTCACCTTTTTGGGATTTTTTGCCCAACACTGATCACTCATTGAGTCATTTGCTGTTTGTTGATGTTGCTTTTTTCTTCTTCCTCTTTTAAGCCACTACCAAATTCTTCGGGCTCCTCATGCCTTGACAGAGAACTATACCACACAATACCTGTAACCTACATGGCTGCTGGGGCCATTGTCACCACCATGAATGTAAAAGTCTGCCTATCCGCAATAAAACTTGCTTATTTGGTCATCAGCGCGATCAAAGCTACATAGATAGGATCTGACTTGAAATGGTGCAAAGCGGAATGACAACTTTCCAAATCTGACGTTCCAATCTCCGACTGGCGTACGGTGTGTTTCTTCATCAACCACAGGATCCCTGCGTCACTGATCCCGAAATTACATGTACGTATGTATACCTTCTCTTGAGTCTTGGTCCTTCTATGTATGCAATCTATCTATGTACATATGTACCTACATCTAGGTACCTTCGAACAGGTGACAGGTCACAGAGCACCTGTGAGAAACGCATAACCACCCGTTCCGCCCAAAAGGTCAAGTGACCAAGTTGCACGTCTGCAGCTTGATCATGGTTATATAGTGCATTG
>SRPS01000360.1:0-17184 GCA_018360175.1 Claviceps arundinis
CAGTGAATCCTCGGCGCGGGACTCTTCAGCTTTACTATTCCATAGGCCCACCGACCCGACGCAGGAGGGGCCCTCCGGACTTCCCATTTTATCAGTGTATCACGTCTTCCTCGTTATGAGAATTACGGAGTTGTACATACTTGGCTGATACTGTATATCATGCCACCAATTCCAACGCCAGCTCCGTCACAGTCGCGAACCCTGGCTCATGACTCATGAGATCTGAAATCCTACCGGCGCGGCGCGCGGCCGGCAGAAGTCAGAAGTGGGAGCGGAGGCAACGAGGGTCAGAGCTAAAGGCTAAAGCCCATGATGAGACGACATGATGAGGCGATGAATGGACTCGCATCTGTATAACGGTAGAGGAGTCAGGACATAGGTATGTACTCCGTAGAAGGACCTTACTGACCCTATGTGTGATTTTGCTTAAACCAATCATCGAATAAGCACGGATGCCAGTCGTCAACTTCAAGACAATCCACGTACCTATCGCTGGGAGATACATACATAATGATACATATGTACTCCGTTCACAAAGTGCGCGAATCAGCCATTTACATTATGTGATTGTACACACGGAGTTATACATATCGACATATGTCATAAGAGGTAGGTAAGTATCCGTATGTTTAGGAGGTACCTGTACTCCGTACCCCGTAGAGAACTCCATGCCAATCTAAAAGTCAAGCTAATTTATTAGAGCGCTGCCTAGGTATGTAGGTACCTACCTTACAAGGGCCAACGATAAAGCCGGTAGGTTGTAGGTACATATGTACAATGTACCTCATACCTATGTATGTACCATGTATGTACACACCTGTGACCTAGGCACCTAGGTACGTTCATATCTGCGATGCCGGCAAATTATGCGGGGGACAAGCCATCGAAATCCTCCGAGAGACCGCGTTCTTAAGAACAATATCTGCGCTCATTGTCGTGAAACTTCATTCGTTCCAATTCGTTCCATCCTTTTTCCAATTGTCCGTCCAAGTCTCGCCTTCAGCCAACGTGTACATTCTTCCACCTTGTCAATCCTTGCCCGAGAAACTCAATCATTATGCGCACCTTCAGTCTTTTGACTCTCCTCCTGCCATTTGTGGCGGCCAACGACCACAATCAGTGCGATTGCTGGACATGGAGTGCCGGGGGCGCTTGGACTCAAAACGCGGAGCTCACTCATTATGTTTGCCTCGAGTATCCTGGTGAGGTATGTATAATGAGCAGCAACTTGAAGCCACGCTATACACGGTACGAGCAAAATAGGATATATGCTGACTCGGTTCTCCTATTTGCTGTATACAAAAGGCCAAATATGACGACAGTTCTAAACGCGTAAATGCCTCAAAATTATGTCCCGACTCAAGCGCAGCTGCGCAAGACGCAGACACATTCGAAGAGAATACTACAGATAGATACTGATGCCCTTTTGTCTAGTGTAAGACGATTGATGGCAATGTGCTCGACGGCCAGGATTGGGAGAACGCCTGCATACGTTATGGTACTCAAAAGGGCTACTATCCTATTAAGGCCAATAATTTCCCCGATTACAACCATGAACTGCTCTATGTCGGGGCGGCTGTGGGTTCCTGCCCTAATCGGGGTTAAGACGCTGACGCAGAGCGAGGATGAAAGACTCAAGAGTCTGTTGACTTTTGAGCGTCGAGCTCATGTTGAGACGCGAGCCTTGTCGTTATAATTTATTTACGCTGTGACGCTGTCTTGCTGTATTTGTGGCCTGATTGCTAGAGACCACAGCGCGTCTGTGAATACCTTACCATCATCACTATTCGAGCGGGACCTTCATGTTGTCTCCATCTCTGTCAACTTTTCAATCTTTCAACTTTGCATCCTTGTTATTTACGTACAGCTTCAATCTTCGGATGGCTTCATATGAGAGCTTATTCATTCACTATGGCACCTCAGCCAAGCAATGCAAAAAGAAATTGGTGTTTTTCTCATACTTATGTATCACGTCTCCCTCGTTATGAGAATCACGGAGTTGTACTGGGCTGATACTGTCTCATGCCACCGATGCTATCGCCAGCTCCGTCCTAGTCGCGAAACCTGACTTATGTCGCAAAATGCGCGAACGATCACAAACTTCCTGCGACCCAAGACGCAAGTACCCCAACAAGTTCGGCTGGTGCTGGTATCGGCGATCGCCAGTCGGTTAGGTATCACGGTCCTGATCAATTGGAGAACAAAGATAGTCCGGCCGGCAGCCCGCCTCATCAACAGCGCCGCAAAAGCGCCCAAGACCAATGTTCCTTTGTTTTGAGCCCTATGAATGTGATTGCCCAGAGGCGTGAGGAAGCGCTTTGAAGTTTGTGTACTTCTCCACGTCACTACAAGTCGCGACTTGAAGTGAGCCTCCAGACCGTCGATGGGATTATTGCTTCTCAATAAGTTCTCATGGAATAAGCCACACGTGCAAGAGGCTCACAATGCAAAAAGCAATTCGACGTTGAGTGAAGGCAGGCAGTCATGCTTTGCCGCTGTTGCTCGCGATGGACTAGACAGGGGCGGTGGTTCATAGGCAGGCAATTGCCACGGCGCACCCGTACCAGGGACTTGATTGCTGGCTTCGTATTGATCATCTACATCGTTCCAAGCCCCGTGAAACCGGCACTTGTCACAGGGCCACAACATGATCACTTACCTACTTTGTCTCGATGCATAGTTGATCTGCGAAGGTGTCAGGCGCATAATTCGGCGCATAATCCGGGCTTTAAGTGAGTGGTCACTCCCGACCTCCAACCAAAGAACTGCGCCGTTCTGATTTTCGGTTTGTCATGATTGCATGATGCTGGAACCAAGTATGATAGTAGGAACTCTGAGCTCACTGTTGTTATCGGAGAGCGTGGCGGTGAGGTGTCGACAACCAGAGGCCCCAAGGCCACTTTGTCCCATCGGCAGGAGATCATTCTGTGCTCTTCCAATCCTACCATCCTCAGCAAACATGTCGATTGGGACGATGCTGACCTTTCTCTCGATGACGGATCATCTGAATCTGGTTCTGACTCTGAGGATTCGGAAAGCTGAATCCTCCACAACGACCTGATCATGTCGGAAAACAGCATCCAGCGGCTCAGAGTGAATCTCTGCTTGGAGTCCTTTTTGAAAATTGGAACTTCTGTTCATTCAATTTTGTGCTGCGCCCGAAGTTTGGCTCATGGGACATGCTCCAGGAGTTAGGTACGTCCCCGCCGCGTGTGTACGATGAGTTTCGAGTCGCCAGCCAACTCAGATTTTGTGCAAATTGGTCGGAGTCTGTCGTGGGCTCGAGTGAGACTGTGAGGATAGCCGCGTCATTGATTTGTATTCTCCCAAGGGATGCCTGGTTTCGTTACCATGGGACCAAGGACAACTGGCCTGGGCACATTACCGAAACGACCCCTTCATTTCCATTTCCCATTGCGCATTGAGTTCTTCGGGGGTAATCAGCCTGGTTAGTCCCTTTGAGGAATGGCACCTCTTGATTTCAAGGCTGTGGTGTGACCCGGGGCTCTTTGGTTCCTAGCTTCAAGGTTGAGGAGATTATGCGAAGTTGCGAACCTAAGCGCTTCCTCGATTTCCGAAATTCCTGCCACCGGCCTGTACGTCCACGTTCCTCGACTTGAGGATGATGTGACGCCTTGAACACGTTTGCCCGGGAAGAGGTGGTCAGAGCCGCAGGGACACTGGCTCAACCGCCTGGATTTATGTAGAAGAAATCGAGTCTGCCATGATGAGTAGATACATGTATGTACATACGTGCATGGCCTGGAATGGCCAGATGTCGGACTGGTTGTGCTGAGTCCGTGCTGGTGCCGAAGGATGAGGGAGGGGACTCGGACCCGCAGAAATCGTCGCCCGAGGCAGGACGGGACCTCGAAGAAACAGCTTTATTAGCAACGACTGACGTTCATTTCTTCACACTTGGCTGAGGAGATGCCTGCAGCCTGGCCAGTGGCACCCAAATATCCCTCCTTGCCGAAGCCCATCATCAGATCTCTGATCTGCCATCTACTCGCGAGAGAACGGGCTCATTTTCAGTCTTCACTCTGCCTGCTATCAATTCTCAAGCTTTGGGCCGCAAGCCGGCTCATGCGACGAAGAATGACTAAGCCCATCCGGAGGCGGTGTGTGGCTGCAACTTGCTGCAAGTTGCAACATTTGCACGTGACAACTTCAGTTTAAGAATCACGGTATCACCCCCTCTCCAAGTACGATAATCCCTTACCATTCACCCGAGAGTCCCGAGACTGTCTGCGAACGTCTCATGCTCATTGCTACGAGCGATTCAACTTATCTTAAGGCCTTTCATGTAGAGAAGAGATTGTGATAGGCTCTCTTGAGTAATTTTGCTACTTCTCATCACTTGTTTTACGAGACGACCGTGGTTTTCGACGCAAAAGTTTCGAGTACCACGCCGAGTGAGTCCGCTGCGACAAAAGTCTTTCGGGCCCCGGGCGCCTATTTCCGGCTTCCTCGACGACAAACCCTTACCAGCCAGCCAAAAACAAGGCCACCCAATCTCGCCAATATGGATTCAGCTGCTCGTGAGGCGCGTGTTGTGACCCGGGAGCGGGATACCGACGAGTCGAGGTGCCTTATGGCCCTTCTCCCACCAGAGACGAAGATCCAAATCATGTCTCACATCAGTACACAACAGTCGCTTTCTCGCCTAGGCCAGAGTTGCCAAGCTTGGTATGGTCCCGCTGCTCAGGAACTTTACACCAGGGATGCCAAGAAGAACGGGTCGTTCGCGATCAAATGGATGGCTGCCCATGCAGTTGACGAGCAGACAACTGACACCGCGCTCAGAACGGTGGACATTTCTCGACGGTGGGGAGGCCAGATTGACGCTGTCGTACCGCGTTTTTGGCGATCGAATGAAGCAGTATCGGATGGCAAAGACCAGATAATGTACGACTCCTCGACTGCTCTACATTTCGCCGTCTTTTTAGGGAATGTGCGCCTTACGACAACGCTCCTGGACATGGGCGCAAGTCTCACAATCCCTTGCTCACCCTTGATCTGGAGATCAATGGGCTCAAAGCAACTCTTGCTTAGGTTCGGATATTTCCTGAAAGTCTTAGACGAATGGCATTACGGCCCGGCGTTTCCTATTTTCCTGGCCTTCCTACAGAGCGATGCCGGCATGTGCAAGCTTCTTATGGAGCATGGAGCCGGCCGTGAGGCCATGATCTTCGACAACGAGACTAACCCCAAAGTCATGTCTATCCTGCACTTCGCGGCTGCTGACACGACCTTGGATTATCGCCAGTGGCAATGTCTTTTTAACGGATTTCGCGAATATATCGATGAGCCCTGTCCACTACGCGCTAGGTTCAGACCACTTCACGTCGCCCTGAAGAGCGGCTGCACCCAAGGCATGCAGATTGCGGTGGAGTCCGGAGCAGACAAAGAGGGAAGAGATGGTGCCTCACGTACGCCTCTGTTCATTGGTGTTAAAGGAATTCCATACATTGCGCACGCAGATCAGAGAAAGTTTGAAATGCGCACGATGTGTTTTCGGAAATTCGTGGAGTTGGGAGCCAATGTCAATCCAGAAGGAGACTCTGTGCTAATGCGTGCCGTGAAGTCCTACGTCCCCTATCCCGTCGACCACTCTCTCATGAGGTACTTGATCCATTTCCTCCTGGAACACCATGCGGATATCCACGGAACCAGCGACCGGGAAAATACAAACGTGGTAAACGAACTAATCAAGGGTTTCTTCGACTACGATCACAATCCCCTGACACAAGAACCACTCAAGGAGTTGTTGACCGACTTGGTCGATAGAGGCTTGAATCTCACAATTCCTGCGCCGGGATTGCCTTCGCCATTGTACCGCGTCTTACTTAATGGTAATGCCGAGCTAGAATGGCTTTTCGATTTCTTATGCGAGAATGGGGCGTCGATCCATGAACGCGAGGTGGACTCAGCCTTCCTTTGCTGGTGTGCGACCTCGCGACTGTGGAAGACGAATAAATACAATGTGTGGTGGCAACATCAAGGAAAGGACGACAAAATCTTCCAAAAGTGGTGTGCGCACCCTTACAACGCCTGGTGGTGGCAGCACGTTAAGCACATCTCGCGCATTGCGGTTAGAATGACTTGCAATCCAGCGTTCTTGCGCGGAGACCGACAACTCTACGACATACTCTTACACCTGCCACTTCCTGTGCCATTGGACGTTTTATTGATCCGGGAAGCCTTTCAATCCTTCGACTCTGTTGTTACAAGCGCTTTCGAGAGAGAGAATATGGTTTACCTCACGGTCCGTGTATTCATGGATCAAAGGGGCTACTCAGCCGCACACGCGATCCAGGATATTTTGCACTTGAGAGATAAGGGTGTCGACATGACCTCGCGGAACAGTAATGGACAAACTCCGTTGGAGTTTTTGGTGCAACCGAGTAGGGGTAGTTCCAAGGATGGATTAATGAAAGTAGCACGGCTTTTGGAAGAAATGCGCACCTTGGGAACTGGCCTGAGGGCTCAGTGAGTATTCGGGCTTCAACGAGATGGCATTCGAACACGACGATATCCGAACCCGAGGGTCCTCGAACCTGACGACATCTGTATATGACGACATTTAAACACGAACTTTCGTCAATGCGAAGAAACGCGAACATGACGATAGGCGAACATGACGCTACTTGAACATGACGATACGCGAAGACAACGACACCTAGACACAACGTTATTTTGAGTTTACATGGAGCGATTGGGCTTCTGCTTTACACTCAGAAGCGAAAAAATCACTATGACGCAGTGCTTGCTTTTGTACGTAACTTTTCTTCGGATAAGCAGTCCGTTGTCAACTGGAAGTTTATTTTGACTCTTTTGTTTGGTCTTGAAAAGCGAGCCTGAGTTGGACCGCGACTGCGCTGGCCTTATCTTGCAGGCTGCACAGCTCTGATGGTCGTATTTTTTGCTAGGTCGTCCTTTTCTATCTGTCTGGGCTTGGAAAGAGTATATCTGGTTAAGGCAAATGCAAATACGAAGATGCGGCATTCTTGGACCGGGGTTTGGGTGACGCTAGGCATTCCCATCGTGACGAAGAATGACTGAGCCCATCTGCGTACATGATTACTGTTGGAAGAAATTCGAGAGGGTTGCATATACGCGTTCAATGAACTGTCATGAAAAATTTGTCGTCTTCATGGGAGCTATCTAGAAGAGAGGCGCGCTAGCTGCGGCCACGTCCAGTTGTCAGTTGCCACGTACAGTTGTCAGTTACCACGTACAGTTGTCAGTTGCCACGTACAGTTGTCAGTTACAGTTGTCAGTGGCCACGTAGCGGCGCTAGTTGTGGCAACTTTCGGAAGTATCGTTGACTTTTGAGGGCAGCGATTCCAACATCCACCGCCTCTGCCAAGAAGAGTAATGCACCGACTCCATTGACGAAGATCTCCCCCCTGCCGACTTTTGCGAAGAAAACGACCGTGAAGACAACCTCCTTAACAAACCCGACAAGCAGAAAGGGAAAGAAGAAGAGATCCTCCCAGAGGGATTGTCTCCTTGCGAACGAACGCAGTCACGAATGAATTCGAATGTTCGCCGCGAGACCAATTTGCGACATCCGAGTCACGGAAGATTTTGGTCTCGGCAAACCGCTGAGTACGATGTCGATCATCAAGCTCTCCAAAGTCCAGACACTTCGTCAGGCACTACCGGCTGGTGGCAAGGATGGTGCCAATGGCCATGAGAAGAGACCTTGACGTGTGATGGAGTAGAGAAGTTTTAGAACTGGATTATCGCAACAAGCACGATACCACTATATTGGTTTTGTTACCTACTCCTTGTTTTTGCTCAGGACAGTCAAAGCATTCGCGATGAAGGCGATACTTATTCTCTGTCACCTTTTCCTATGTCGTTACCACTTGCGATTCCTCTTCTTCACGATAAAAAGAGAGAATTGCGAGTGTAGGAATCGCTGCCCTCAACAGGCTACAGCACATACGTATGTGGCCACAACTAGCGCCGTACGTGGCCACTGACAACTGTACGTGGCGCACTCTACGTGTTCTCGACGATTACCTACGTGGCCTCACTCGGTCCTCGGAGTCAGAACTCGTGGTATAAGACCACGCATCAAGGCTATTCAATCTTTCCCTTCTTTCTCTTCTTGATAGCCTCCATAAACGACAGACTGTTCATGAGAGTTTACTTCACGTGTATACGCAACACTCTCGGATTTTCTTTAACAATTACTTTGAACGCGAAGAATTCAATTTCAAGTTTAACCATCACCCCATATCCAAGTACGATAATCTCTTGCCACTCACCCGAGAGTCCCAAGACTGTCTGCGAACGTCTCATGCTCATTGCAACTAACCTCAACGCCTTCAATGTAGAAAAGAGATTGTGATAAGCTCTCTTGAATATCTTTGCTACTTCTCATCATTTATCTTACGAGGTGACCGAGTTTTCGACGCAAGAGCTTCGAATACCACGCTGAGTGAGTTCGCTGCGACGGCAGTATTTTCGGCCCCCGGCACCTATTTCCGGCTTCCTCGACGACAAGATCCTACCAGCAAGCGAACAAAAAGGCGACCCGCTCAGAGTTCTCGCCAATATGGATCGTGAAGCGCGTGTTATGGCCCGGGAGTGTGATATCGACAAGTCGAAGAGCCCTATGGCTCTTCTCCCATCAGAGATGAAGCTCCAGATCGTGTCTCACCTCAAAACACAGCAGTCGCTATCTCGCCTTAGCCGGAGCTGCCGAGCTTGGTACGAAGTTGCCAATGAGGAGCTCTACAAACGGGATTGCAGAGAGAACAACTCGGTTGCCATCAAATGGATGGCTGCCCATGCAGTTGACGAGCAGACAACCGACATCGCGCTCAGAACGATGGATATTTCTCGACGGTGGGGAGGCCGGATTGACGCTGTCGTACCGCGTCTTTCGCGATCGAATGAAGCATTACCGGATGGCAAAGACCAGATAATGTATGACTCGTCGACTGCTCTACATTTCGCCGTCTTTTTGGGGAACGTGCGCCTCACGACGACTCTCCTCGACATGGGCGCAAGTCTCACAATCGCTTGCTCACCCCTGATCTGGAGATCAATGGGCTCAGAGCAACTCTTTCTTAGGTTCACATACTTCCTGACGGTCTTGGACGAACAGCGTTTTGGCCCGGCGTTTCCTATTTTCCTGGCCTTCCTACAGAGCGATGCCGGCATGTGCAAGCTTCTTATGGAGCATGGAGCCGGCCGTGAGGCCATGATCTTCGACTTCGACACTAACCCAAAGGTCATGTCTATCCTGCACTTTGCGGCTGCCGACACGACTGAGAAGTATCGCCAGTGGCAGTGTCTTTTTGACGGGTTTCGTGAGTATGTTGATGAGCCCTGTCCACGAAGCGCTCAATTGACACCACTTCACGTCGCCCTGAAGAGCGGCTGCACCCAGGGCATGCAGATTGCGGTGGAGTCCGGGGCGGATAAAGAGGCAAGAGATGGTTTCTCACGTACGCCTCTGTCCATCGGCGTTCTAGGGATTCCACACCATTGGTATGTGGATCATACGCATCTATCCATCGGCGTTCTAGGGATCCCAAACCATCGGCACGTGTATCAGAGATTGTTTGAAATGCACACGATGTGTTTTCGGAAATTCGTGGAGTTGGGAGCCAATGTCAATCCAGAAGGGGACTCTGTGCTAGTCCATGCCGTGAAGTCCTTCGCTCCCAAGCCAGCCGGTCATCATCTCATGAGGCAGCTGATCTCCTTCCTCCTAGAACACCATGCAGATATCCACGGAACCGTCGAACGGGAAAATACGAACGTGGTAAACGAACTAATCAAGGGTATCGTCGACTACAATCACAGTCCCTGGGCACAGGAGTTACTCAAGAACTTGTTGAGCAAATTGATCGATCGAGGCTTGAACCTCACAATACCGGCGCCGGGACTCCCTTCACCATTGTACCGCGTCTTGAATCGTCGTAAAGCCAAGACAGAATGGCTTTTCGACTTGCTCTGCGAGAAGGGTGCGACAATCCACGAGAACGAGGTGAACACAGCCTTTCTTCGCTGGTGTGAGATACCACGACTGTGGAGGACAAATCAATACGATGCGTGGTGGCAACATCAAGGGCAGGAGGACGAAGTCTTTGTAAAGTGGTGTGAGCACCCATACAACGCCTGGTGGTGGCAGCATGTCCATCAGATCTCGCCCGGTGCGGCCACAATAGCCCACGCACAATCATACTCGTACGGGGATCGACAACTCTACGACATAATCTCACGCCTGCCCCTTCCTGCACCATTAGATGACTTATCCATCGAGATAGCCTTCAACTCCTTGCAGTCATCCGTTTAAGACGGCTTCGTTGCTGCGTGGTCTCTCGGGAGTCAGTTGTGGAGAAAACGTGATTCATCTTACGGTCTGGTGTTCATTTAGGGAGGGCACTACTCAGCCGCAGACACGGCCTGGAATGTTTTTTTCATTTATGTTTGAGTATTCGGGACTTTAATTTGATGGCATTGGAACATGGCGAAATTTGTACACGAGACATTTGGATAAGATGATATTTGAACACGACGACATTTGAATACAATGAAATTTGATCACTTATGCTTTCGCAAAGTCTAGACTTCTGCCTGCAAGGCTGACATGTAATAAAAATACAAAAGGAAAAGCAAATGCAGGAAAATTGAGGGAGCGCCTAGGCGCAGATGCCCTTGTAGAGTTTGTCGCTTCTACTACCTTCAGAAAGGTTCCGAAGTCTTTGCCTACTGCCGCCGCGATGGCTCGATCCGCGGAAGGTGTCAGCCGAACGCGGTGGCAGGCTTTCACCTTCCGGCAGTAGAACAGGTAGGTGATCGGGCGATTTCCGCCGTCCGCATGAACAGAGCAGGCGGGCATCTTCGTGACAGTAGCGTTCGTGGTAATCCGCGAAGTCCCCTTGGCCGGTCCTGGCAGCGAGGAGACGGGCAAGCAGCGGCCGGGACGTGTTAAGTTCGTCGTTGGGCTGGGACTTAATCGGCAAGTCCAGCTTCTGATACGAGGATGGCTGTTCGCTTTTCCACCAGCTCTCAAGGTTCTGCTTTACGAGCTCTCGAGCCCAGCGCTTCGTGTGTGCCGCAGATGGGTGATGCGACAATGTAGTCGTGTCGCGGCATCCGATGCCTTCAACCTTGGTGACCGGGGCACCACCGTCCACGTGACCCTAACGTCGCCATGTTCCCGGGCCAATCGGGCAAAGTCTAGTGCCTGCGCCTGTGACGAGATGGAGGCTCGTCCCGTATTCCAGAAGGACGTCTATGTCGAGCGGAGGGGGGAAGAGCTGAAGGGCGGCTTGTAGGCCGGCAAGCGCGCCCTCGATCACAGCATCTATGATCTAGGTACATACCATCTATCGCAGGGTATGTGCCGGCCACTCTGTTGCAGGCTTGCAGCTCTGCCCGTTGCACAGTACCTACATATATATCCCGCAATAAGTACCAGCTTAGTGTTCTGAGTCCTGACCTTTTGGTCGGGTCGGCAGGAATATCCGATTCCTCACAGTATGTATAGAGGCATGTACAGAGAAGACAAAGGACAAGACGAAGGATGGGAAAGGGTGAGAGGCATTGGGCAATCCTCACAAGATTCCGTAAACGTTCTACCGCGAACGAAAGGCGCAAGCCAATGCAACTTGGAAGTCCTCATGCCACATGACCCCCAAAGGCCTCAATCAAAGAAGAGAAAGACGTGACTGAAGTTCTGTCAAGAATCAACTTATCAAGATTGCGGTTTCCTGCCAGCTTAGTGTTCTGGCCTTTTGGGCGGATCGATATGTAGGGATATCCGATTCTCACACCATCCCGTGCTGTGCCACAGCTGCCTGAGTCCTGACAATGCAGTAGCCTGTGAAGGGCAAACTTCCACTTCGAAAACCTCACTTTTCCAACCCGACTCTCTCGAGTCTCTCCAACCCGAACCGAAGCAAGGCGAGTCTTCCCCAGCGGCCCTACGCTGCGCTTCGGGGCTGAGGAAGTATGTACTCCGAACTCGTACCTCCATACTCGGAGAACTCCATCGGCACCTAACGGTTAAAAGTCCCGGCTGAGGGAGGAATTATGTGGCTGGATGGCTAGGTACATATAATATATATCATATGATATATGATGTATGATATATACAATCTAATTTAGAGCGCACGGGAGACTCGGAGTTGACAAATGATGTACATACCTAGGTAAATCCATAATTTCCACCTAAATTCTAATCCTAACCTTAACACCTAATCCTAACCACTAAGTTCTAACCCGAACACTAACCACTAACCCTAACCGAAGCTGGCTAGAAAAAGATTTTGGAAGTCTCAGGTCGCCTGCCCCCTCATGTACTACATGTAGTACCTACCCACGTTCATATCTGTGATGCTGGCAAGTTACATGTGGGAGAAGTCGTCGAATTCCGCAGGCTCCGAGAGATCATGTTCCTATAAGAACAATATATCTGCCCTCATCCCCGTGAAGCCTCATTCGTTCCAAATTGTTCCACGCTCTTTCCAATTGTGCGTTCAAGTCCCGCCTCCAGCCAACGTGTACATTCTTCCACCTTATCAATCCTGATTCCTTGTTCAAACTTCAAGGAACTCAATCACTATGCGCGCCTTCAGTCTTTTGACCCTCTTGCTGCCATTTGTGGCGGCAAACACCCACAAAAAGTGCGATTGCTGGACATGGAGTACCGGGGGAAATTGGCTTCAAAACGACGACCTCACGCGTTACATTTGCCTCCAGTATCCTGATCATGTACGTATAACGTAAATGAGCTGCAACTTGAAGCCACGCTACACACGGTGCGAACAAGGTTACAAGATAGGAGATATGCTGACTCGGTTCTTGAATCTTTCATTTGCTGTGTACAAAAGAAGTTCTATGACGACAGTTCTAAACGCGTAAGTGCCTCAAAATCATGTTACGACCCAAGCGCAAGACGCAGAAAAATTCGAAGAGAACAATACAGATAGATACTGATGTCCTTCTTTCTAGTGTATGGCGGATGATGGCTATGTGCTCGACGGCGACACTTGGGAGGCCGACTGCAAATATTATGGTGAAGAAACGGGCTTCTATCCCTTCACGCCCAGTGGCCAGATCGATACCAACCATGAAAAGCTCTTTGTCGGGGCGGCTGTGGGCTCCTGCCCTAATCGGGATTAAGACGCTGACGCACAGCAAGGATGAAGGAGTCTGTTGACTGTTGAGCGTCGAGCTCATATTGGGACGTGAGCATTGTCGCCATGCGGCCATTTACGATGCGACGATGCGGCATGCCCTGCTTATATTTATGGCTCCATTGCTGGAGACCGCAGCGCGTCGCCGCGTCTGTGATAAAATTATCATCACCACTATTCATTGATTCAAGCGCGACTCTCATGTTGTCTCCATCTCTGTCAACTTTTCAACTTCGCATCCTTTGTATTTACGTACAGCTTCCATCTTCGGATGGCAGATTCCGATGGCTTCACATGAGAACAGATTCAATGATTCATTCATTAACTATGCCACCTCAGCCTACCAAAGCAAGTAGCAATTGGTGTCTTTCTCATGCCTATGTATCACGACTCTCTCGTTATGAGAATTACGGAGTTGTACTGGGCTGATAGCCTGATACATACTGTGTCATACGGTATATGTTGCACAATTTACAAAAGTCTGGCGCGGCCGTCCTGGCCACTCTTCTGTGCTTGTATATGCCCCTTTATACCCTGCGATACACCCCCTAAAGTAGCCATCAGGGCGCTAGGGACTTATGGCTATATTTAGCTCGGCGTCCTCAGGTTTTCTGGGCTTTTTCCCTTCGTAAGTTCGTTGTTGAAGACAACTTGAAGTAGGGGGTCGATTTTAAGCGTGTCATGAGTGAGGTGTACATGTGAAGGTTGCAGGATGTTTTATCCTCCCGGGCTCATAATTGTTGCACAAAAGAATGGGCGCAGACGTCTGGCCACTCTTCTGTGCTTGTACATGCCCCTATATACCCTGCGATAATACCACCGATGCAGACCAAGTGAAGAACGCGAAACACTAATTTTGAATTGGTCCCATTTTAGATCACCACACCTACCTACCTATTTGACGGCACGCACTAGGAGTCGCGTCTATTCAGCCTTAACAGCAGGCAAATCGGCTAAGAAGATCGCTAACGACCAGGGTATTCTCCCAAGCCTCGTTTATGGTATCAAAAAACGGTTCACAAGGTACCTATCCAAGAACGGGGGATCTCACCAAAAGGGCGAGGGCACCCGACCAAGCTAACAAAACACGATTTGCGACACTCCCAGACAAACATAAATCAATAGCCATTACTCCCACCAAAGAGCTTCAAGAAATACGCGCTCCTCATGTTTCTACGGAGACAATCGCACGATACCTCAAGGCAAGAGGAGTCATGCATGGCGAAGCCGCACAACGCCCATTTTTGAGAAAAGAGCATGTCTAAAAAAGGTTCCAATTCGCGCTAAAATGTTTTGAAAAGCCTCTTGCGTAGTTTCGTCGCGTTTGATAGACAGATGAATGCGCTGTTGAGCGCGGCGATGGACATACCCAGGAGTGGGTTGTGGTGTTTGTAGTCGACAGGTACCTACTGTCTTGGCCATGGTGGATTGGAGAGTCTTGCCCTTGAGGCCTTCCAAAAGGACGTATGGGAAGCCAAACTTATTGGAAGGCGAAACATCGAAGGCGAATACTTCTGGAACCGGTATCGTCGGACAACTCTTCAGTGTCTTCATCGTTGCAATTTCGCTCAGTATAGCAACTTCAAGTTGGCGGGTGTAAGACATCTACTGGGGCCTTCAGAATCCTAGCAATCCAGCAAACATCGTCGGAGAAGGCGACGTTGAGCACTAGATTGTTCATGCCATATGTAAAAGATCCTGAATCAATGGCGCAAGTGACGCCACTTGCTGAGCTTCCATCTCTAGCGTTACGGGTGCGAAGCGCGATTTGCTCAAGATATTCAAAGTTGGCGGAAGCTAATACAGTATGAATTTGCTTGTGAGACTCATTGGCGCTAATGTCCAGGCTTTCTAGCGTGTGCCAATTTGCGTTTGCGCCTTTATTATTAGTTGCCATAGTTAAGTTGTTCTTCGTTGCCGTTTGGGTTCTTCATTGCCGTCTGTTTTTTTTCTTTCGCCGCAACAGAATTTCGCTACGAATCGCCGGAATCGGTGCATATTAGTCATCAAATTGTTAAGGCAGCGTCCGGCGTCTTGCGCTTCTATACTTACATATACAGGTACCTATTGTGCAACCTGTTCGCACGAATTTACGTTTCTAGTTACGTGATCCTCATCCCCCCCGCCCACTGGAACCATCCACTGGAGTCTGGAAGTCCACTGAAGACCACTGCAAAGACCACTGCCACCTTTCGATTCTTCGTCCGCCCACTAGCACCACTGTAAGCCGACCTCCACTGGAAGTCCACTGGAAGTCCACTGGAAGTCCACTGGAAGTCCACTGGCCACTATTGTGCAACAGTTCGCACACTTTCGTTTTCCGTTTTTTTCCGCCAACGCTACCTACCTCTCCGTACAGCAGGACTGATTCACTAAACAAACCACCGGCAATTCCACTGGAACTGGACCGATTCTACTGCCAATAGCACTGATTCCACTGGGGTCCCCCAGCCCCGGAGCGTAGCGGAGGGCCGATGGGTGACCACCAACGCCACTATAAGTTTGTAACTGAACCGATTCCACTGGCAACGTCACTCACAGAGTCACAATTCGCGCCCAACTGCTTTTCCGAAGCGACGCGAGGTCCCTCAGCCCCGGAGCGCAGCGGAGGGCCGCTGGGGGACCTGCTAGTTAGTACCTTCATCATCGTAGTCACCCGAGCTGTACAGCATTACGAGTATGTAGTCAGGATCGAACTAACACGAACTGAATGGAAACCAGGAAGTATCCCGAATGCGCTTGCCAACGCCTTCCGTGAAACCACCACGGATATCACGGCCGCACACGCAAATAAAAGTGCCTCGCGCGTATCCAAAAATCGGCGTCCGTCGAGGAAATGGATGCTCCAGATATGTACCTACATTGGGAAGATGAGAGCTTAGGGCTCGTAATTGGTGATTGCTTCGAGTGAAGACGAGGATGACATTGACGGAGAAAATCTTGATCGTCAGGAGTATTGGATTTGCTTTCGTGGCAACAGCGTCTACGTCTACGGAATTTTCAGAGGCATGAGGGCAGTGGCAAGGCTAGACATCATGAGTACGTATGGGAGTGGCAAGTGACCGCCGAGGCGTCACGCGTGCGAGGGGTATTTAGCGATGGCCGCTCACATGGATTGCGGGAGGCCATAGATCGAAACCGTCATAACCCGACCCCTAGCTTGTAGCTCAATACTATCTTGCAGGCTCTTGAGCATGCCTTCACTCTGTGCAGACCCTTTTCACCCTGACAAGAGTGCATAGTTTTACCTTGAATAAAGTATATGATAGACATACTGGTACTGTCACTGTAACAACAGCATCTACGTCTACAGATTGCATAGTTTGATCTTCAGCTTGAATAAAGTAGGTGGTAGATATGCTGGTACATACATACCATACTTTTTTGTGTTCAACGCGGAGAAGATTAAATTTGGCCATCATATCACACTCACAAATGGTCATGTGTTGACGAAGCAACCTGCATGCCCGGTCATTATGACATTCATACGAACGTTGGATAGGTAGAGGTCAGAGCCAGTGGATCGTAATCAACTCTGAAGGGGAACACACCCACAACCCTCCTCCTGCAACTAAGTTGCCTGCAGGAGTACCTATGTAAAAATTATCTCAGAAGGGTCTGTTGCGAATGGGCACCGATATCAGGGACTGCGTAAGTGGAAGTCAATTTAATGATGTGCAAATTAAGGGTCATTAAATTGACTTATGCAGCAGTCCCTGATGTCGGTGTCCATTCGCAGCCTCGCAGGCTCGCAGCATTCTGAGATACTTTTGAACAAATTCTTTTTTACTCCCGCAGACAACCTGGTTGCAGGAGGGGGGTTGTGGGAGTCACGAGTGTTCCCCTTCGAGATGATTAAGATCCATTGGCTCTGGCCTCTATCCAATAGTCGTATAAACGTAATGATGACCGGGCATGCGGGTTGCTTTATCTCGCCGGGGCCCTTTAGAAGATGTGCAACTTCTAGAGTTACTACGCTGATTTGGTGAGTTGTGCTGATGCATTACTTACC